>MNCI01027342.1:0-12557 GCA_015680685.1 Gnetum montanum
TTCACTTAAGTTCTCATCATCTTAGAATTGAAAATGGAAGATGGACTAACCTCCCTCGAGAAGAGTGCATTTGTAACTTGTGTAAGTTAAGAGGCCTTGAAGATGAGTTACATGTGTTTCTTTCTTATGTTGTGACTATTTATTTGAGACAATGTTATAATGTTATAGCAAAAAAATTGTATGATTTATTTTTGCTACCCCCATTAGTGCTTAGTCAATTTGTAGAGTCTATCTTTATTTTTCATGAAAATGTAATATCTTTCAAATAGATCTTGTGGGTCTTCAGATGTACGAAAGCTTTAATTTCAATAACTAAACTCTTAACTTGTATTAAAAATCATAAAGTAGTTGAAGATGTCTTTTGATATTTTCAAGGTGAGTGATGAATCACTCGATGGGCTTTGTTGATGGGCATGTGTCAACGCAATCGCATTGACACATAGTTAGATGCATTGATGCAATGTCTATCTTTGCCTATATAAATGCATGCACCCACCACATTTATGACATAGTATGTCCATAACATAGCCAAAGTCTTGCAATTTTCTTAGCCCAAAGTTACAATATTTTTTGAGTGCCCACAGTTGTATTCCAAGAATTGTACAATTCTTTATTTGAGCATCTTATACCTAAACACATTGATGTGATCGACAAGAAAGACAAGATTCTTGATATTCCTTGCAACACTTAGGATCGATTAATGTTTCCTTTTGTGCACATATTAACTTATGCATTTTTACATTAATGTCTTTAATTAATTAATTTTTTTGATAACAACACATAAGTTTGACCACATTGAACATTCCACTTAATGCTTGGTAATCCCAGTAGTGGCTATTTGGTATGCCTAGCAATAGCCACTTAGTAACCTAGTAGCGTTAGAGAAAGTTTAAGATGCAAATGAAAAGTTGGATCAAATGCTTGTGCTAGGATAGCTAGATTAAGTTACTAGATAGTCATGTAATTAATCCTTAATCATTTCTCTTATCTTGCATTTAGATTAAATAAAGTAAAATAAAAATCATATGCCTTGGCTTACACTTAACTATGCACTTGCGCTTATACAAGTGAATCCAAGAAGACAACGATAATGCCTTAAGTCATTATCTTTGCTCATCAATACACTTAGGAACTAAAATCCATGGAATTTGATCAGATCGCTAGCGCAATGCTTGTGATTTGTATGGTTGGGCATAGGAATTGCTCATTGCTCATCATTAACACCTTTGCCGAGGATTTTAGTTAGCTAAGTGTGCTACATAGGAAAGATAGTGAAAACATCTAATGATGTTGTAAAGGAAAGTAATGCTAAACTATTAAGATAAATACTAATATCAATCGCATATTGTTTCTAAACAATCACTGATATGATTTCTTCTCGCAAGGAAGATTCTCCACCACCTTTCATGAGTGAATCCAATCAAAGGCAAGAAGGTAAAAAAATACAAGTGCCCCAATAATTCAAATTTGTCTACACTCATTTGGATGCTTACACTTTGGATTTCACCTTCACCCTACATTAGGACGAGTAGCTGCAATGGAGGGTCATGGAGGACAACGTTTTGTTTCCTCTCAACTAATTCGTTCCTACAATGCTATTGAATAATCTCATCAAGTTGGGCATTGTTAGACTTAACACGGAGTATGAGGGTCAACACCATGCCTATCGAGAATATCATCTTACATAGGCTCAATGGAAGAAAGATTGATAAATGAAGGCTTGATATGAGGCTTTAAAAGGAAAAAAATTTCCTAACAACTTGTTCTTGAAAACCCACAAAGAAGATGAGGACTTCTTTTCAGGCACCTCCCAATACAAAGATTCTTCTCCTCTCTTTGATGGGGAGACCCTTAATCAATGGTTGTAGTCAACTATGGACAACCTTGGTGATAAGAAGAATGAGGCTCAAGATCAAGAGGTCTTGAAAGATGATATTCACATCCATTTATCTAAAGGTAGGAACAACAACATGCACAAGAAGAAAGATAAACATGGTGATCGAGGTAGGGATTGAAGAAGAGGAGTTAGTAGGCACCATTCAAGTGTTGATTCTCCTTCCTATTCATCTTCATCATCATCCTCATTATCTTCCTCCTCCAACTTTGATAAGAGAAGTAGAGGCCGAGACCATGGAAACGGTAGTAGAAACCATGAGGGGGATGAACAATGGGATAGGGATGATCATAGATCCCATCAAGACAACAGGGATCAAGGGCATGAGTAGCAATAGAGGGATGGGTGTCACAGAGAATGAAGGCATAGTAGGCCTTATCATAGACATTATAGTCATAACAAAGTCCACAGAGGCCAATATGACCATGATGAATCCTTTCTAGCTACCAAAAACATGCTAAATATTTTAGAGGCCATTAGAGATTCCACTAGGAACTTGAAGGATAGCCACATTAAATGGATGGATATGAAAAATATGCCTAGATTTGAGGAGGGATACAATTTAGATCCACAGAATCATTTTCAAGCCTTACATGATGCTTATGCCTTGAAAAATGTGGAAAATGAATGACAAAAGCTAAAAATTTTCCCAAGGACACTCATAAAGAAAGTAGAAAGCTAGTGCTAATCCTTGGAACTAGAATATATTTGGTGATGGAGTACAATATTGGAGTTGTTCAAAGATAAATACCAAACATACTTTAGAGTGTCTAATTTGAGGAGGAAAATCTAAGGATGGAAACAAGGCACTCACAAGTCCTTGGATGTAGCCATGGGCAAGTACTCTTTGTTGCACAAATACCTAGGCCATGGATACTCTTAATGGGATCTAGTACACCATATCATAGATGGGCTTAGAATTGAAATAAGGAGAACCCTTGGGATCTATGCCAAAGGGAGGCTTTCTAAGCTAAGGATCCATCAGATTCAAAGGCTCATTGAGCAAGTGGCCAAAGAGGAAGGAGAACTAAAAACTAGGAAAGTGCAGAAGAATACAATAGAGATTCTTCCATCTAAAAAAGGGAGGTCCATTTCTATGACAATGAGAATGAGGCATCACTTGATGAAGTGGTGTAGAGGAAAACCTTGCTGATCCAAAAATCTATTACTGAAATATTAGCTAGTGTTGATAAGATATGAGACTTCTTGGATTGAAATCTCTAAATTACTTTGAATATTATAGAAGAACATAAAGATCAAGGAGGTAGTGGCCATGAATGAGGGAAGAAAAATAAGGTTGAACATGATTATCACAAAGATAAAGGTAAAACTATGATAATAGAGGAGAGTGCAGATTCATAATATGATGATGAGAGGTATGACATCTACCAATATGAACATCCCAAGGGATGTTGCCCTGTATTGTCATACTTACAAGAATCTAGTGTGTATGCTTTAAATCCTAGATTGGAAAAATGGTAAGCATCAAGGAGGTTACCTTATCTAGAAGGAAACTATCAACAACAATTCTACCATCAAGCTTACTATCTGAGTGGAGCACCATTGCAACCTCAAGGGTAGAACTAGTAGTGGCAACATCCACAGTCATGGGGGATGCCACCTCCCAAGAAGCAATACCCTTATTACCAACCTAATCCTTATGAGTACTACGTTTAGCAGCCAATCTCTACACATGACTTTTCTAGTCATTCTTTCCTCCCACACCACTACTATCCTCCTAAATACTATAGAGTTCCTTCTCCAAGGGGGAAGTTCCCATTTCCTTACCATCCTTCTCAACATCCATCCACTCTTGCATTGTCATCATCAACTCCTTTGCCATCTACTCCATCAATGTAAGGTGAAATACCAACCCAGCCATAGCAAAGAAATGCTATGAGGGTGGCAAATCTGTAGCTAGCTCCTCAGCTGAGTGGTTTTGAATCCAAACCTCACAAGAAGGCATTCTTCAGAACCAATAGCCCCATAAAGCCCTCACAGACACTTGTGGCTATTAACCCTACTATTTCAACCTTTAAAATTTTCATCAAGAAACCTTTGAACCAAAGCGCCCATCAATTACACATTATCATGTTAACCCATGAGGTTACAAATTAGATTAAGGCTAGCCATCTTCCTAGGAAGAGATTTGATCTTGGGAGTCCTCTTATCTACTTGGAAATGAATTGTGTAAGGCTCTTTTGGATTCAATTTCTAGAGTTAACTTGATTTTGCAAGAAATTTACAAAGCCTATAACTTGCCTCCATTAAAAAAGAGTAACATTAGATTAGAGCTAGCAAACCAATCCATCATCATTTCTTTGGAATTGGTGGAAGATACTGTGACCATAGTCTATGGATGATCATATCTTGCTGATTTTCTAGTGGTCCATGTAAACAATAGCAAAGGAGATTTCCCTATCATCATTGAAAGATCATGGCTAAGCACCATAGATACAAGGTTGGGGATCAAAGACCTTTCCTTCAAAATTTGCAAGAAAAATGAATTTGGAAAAATTGAGAAGAAGAAAGTTCCATGCATCACATACAATGACATAGGATGCCAATGCATGCAAAAACTATGGATCATCAAAGGCACATCACTTTAGGCATGCAATCAATGTGTAGAGATCATAGAGATTCAAAGGTGCATGTACACAGCAACCACTAAAAAGAAGGGTACTTAGCAACTGATAATCGAAAATGAAGCTAGATCAACAATATGCATGAAGCTAGTTGAGAGCCACACCAGCTCCTATGTTGAAGGCATGGATAATTTGGAGCAGCTTCATCGCCAACTCTCTAATGCATAAAATGAGATCGATTGGGGAGAGTTGGATATCCTTGAAACTTTTAAGTAAGATCCCCTTGAATTAAAGGCTCTACTACTTGGAATGGAGTATGCATTTCTAACTAATGGTAAGCTAGTCATTATCAATGCCACACTTACTCTTGCATAGAAGAATAAATTGCTAGAAGTTGTGAACAAATGGTCAACAACCTTCACTTGGTCATATCATGAATTAATAGGCATTGATTCAAGGATATGCCAACATAGAATTTATATAGACTCCTCCATCAAACTAAAGAGATAGCCATAAAGACTCTTGAATCCAAAACTTAAGAAAATCATCAAGAAGAAAATTAAACATCTTCTCAAGGTCGGGTTCATTTATCCAATTGTGGACAACAAGTGGGTTAGTTCACTTGTTATTGTGACAAAGAAGGAAGGAAAATGGAGAGTCTATATAGACTTTAGGTTGTTAAATATGACAACTTACAAAGATCATTTTCTATTGCCATTTGTGGACCAATTTCTAGATACCATTATAGGGCATTGTTACTACAACTTTCTAGATGGTTATAGTGGTTATAACCAAATCTAGATCATGCTAGAGGACTAGGCCAAGAAAATATTAACAAGTCCTTGAGAAAATTTTGCATATCGAAAGATTCTCTTTGGCCTATTTAATGCTCTAGCCACATTTCAATGATTGGTCCTTAGCATCTTCTAGCAATAGATTAGTAGTAGGGTAGAAGTTTTCATGGATAACTTCTTCACCTATGGGGCTACATTTGATCAAGCATTGGACTACTTTGAGTAAGTGCTCGAAAGATGTGTGGAGACTAACCTAAGGCTTAACTAGCAAAAAAGGCACATCATGGTCCAAGAGGGCATTGTGTTAGGGCCTCAAATTTTAAACAAAAGGATCGAGGTGGACCTACAGAAAATAAGGATCATCCAAGGAATAAACAAATAACCAAAAACAATGAAGGATGTGAGGTCATTCCTTGGCCACATTGGTTATTACTGATGCTTCATCAGAAACTTCTCATAGATCACAAAGTCATTGGTAAAAATTACAAAGCAAGATGCACTGTTCATCTAGACTAAGGAATTTGAAAATGCATTTCAACAAGTGAAGTAGAAACCCATAGAAACTCTGATTCTATGAGGATGAGACTGGTCTAGGTCATTCCACATCATGAAAGATGCATCCAATTATGCCTTGTGAGCCATCCTTATATAGATGGATGATTAGAAACATCCATATTACATCCACTGTGCAAGCAGACGCATTGTGGGTGCACAACTCAACTACACCACCATTGAAAAGGAGCTTATGGTAATGTTGTATGCCTTAGAGAAATTCAGGTACTACATGCTTGGATACAAAGTGTTTGTGAACACCGATCATAATGCCATATGGTTCTTGATGAACAAACCAATGGTAAGCCCTCATGTCATACAATCATTGGTGATCCTCTAGGAGTTTGATTTGAAGATGATTACTCGAAAGGGAATTGAGAATGTTGTAGCTAACCACTTGTCTTAGTTTAGATGTGATAGTAAAGAGGATGAGAGTCCATTATTAGGTCACTTTTCTAATGAACTTCTCTTTACTAGTACTACTAATTTTCAAACTCTTAAGGAAAAAATTTGGTATGATAGCATCCTCTCCTATCTACTCACCTAGGAAATGCCATAGGAATGGGACTATAGGAAGAAACAATAGTTTTTTCATCAAGCTAAACACTTCATGGATATCAAGGGTAACCTCTACAAGAGTTGCATCAATGGCTTAGTTCAATGGTGTGTTCTTGATGTAGATTAACTTTGAGTCCTCTAGGATGCACATGAAAGCCCTTGTGGGGGCCACTATGTTGGGAGGAGGAGGACCATCAAGATCCTCATGGAAAGACATTATTAACCCATGATCTTCTGGATGTCCATCACTTCATCCATTCCTGTGATTGGTGCCAATGTGATGGAGGGATGATTTCATGCATGGAAGGGCCACAAAAGTGAATCCAATCACTGGAGCCTTTTGATCCTTGAGGGATTGATTTCACGGGATCCATTTATCCTATGTCAAACAAAAAGGCTTACATCTTTGTGGTTGTTGATTACTATACTAAATGGGCTAAAGCTAATATTGTCACTGACTATTCATCCTCTACAATAGTATGGTTTGTGTAACAAAATGTTGTCAACAAGTTTGGTGTGCCAAGAGCTCTAATTTATGACAGTGAAACATATTTTACAGGTGTCACTTTTTGAAAGCTCATGTAATGCTTGATGGTTGGACATAAATTAATAGCTCCATACCACCCCCAAGACAACAGTCAAGTTGAGGTTACCAATAAGGAAATTACAAAAATACTAACATGAATGGTTAGTAAATATAGGAAGGACTAGAGAAGTAAACTCAATGATGCTCTTTTCGCTTATCATTCTACATGGAAAATTCCTATTGGGTATTCTCCATATGAGCTAGTATATAGAAAACTACCAACTCTTCCCATGCAAGCTGAGCTCCATACACTTTCAACAGCCTATGACCTTGACTTGGACCTAATTCTAGCACAACGAGAAAGACTAATGAATCTCAATATGCTAGAAAAGAATAGAGTAGTAGCCCTATCATTAAATGAGATACATAAAATGTATAACAACTAACATCATGACCTTCAAATATGGAAAATAAAGTTTTAACTAGGAGATAAGGTGATTTATTGGAACCCCATGCACGTACCTTAACGTACCAAATTTAAAATGTTATGGGAGGGTCCTTACATCATAGATGAAACTTTCACATCTAGGGCCATGATGATATACCATCATGATAGTCCAAGTAAGAGATTGTTTGTCAATAGCCAACAATTTAAAACTTTCCTTGTACCAAAAATAACTAGTGGAAAGAATGCCTCAACTGATGGTCATGCATGCTCAATCTTTTGAATCTTCCCCATCCAACTTAATCATTGGGAAGGTGCCCATCCATGCTGATACTATATGAGTGGCTCCTTAATTTTTCAACTTTTTTGTTTTACATCATTTTTCATACGTTTCTCATTTTCTTGAATATTTCACAATTTTTTCTATATTTTTCCTTATTTGGACTTTTCTTACGTGTCTTTTTTTCTTTATTGCCATCAAGACTTTGGTGTCGAACATAGCTACTAATTGATGGTGATTTGTTACATTGTATTATTTACTTAATTTCAAATAACTTTATTTCATCTTAGAATTTTGATGCTAATTTATGGAACATTGGTTTTCTCATGATATCAAATAGTGAGTTCACATCATCCACCAATTCCACACAAATTTATGGTGTTCCCTTGTCTCATACATATTAGGTCCCTTCTTAATAACAACTTACATTGAATTTGTAACCATTGTATTTTCCAAACTTGGAACAAATCAAGTGGATGAACAAGGGTGTGGCTTCAAGGAGATTTGTGACCTTTTGTACCTTCCTACCATATAGGTTTTCATGAGTCTTCCCATGGATTCCTTATAATTCCTACATTGACTGGTGGATTGACTAGTGGAAACCAAACAATCGCTTCTAGAAATATTTAATCTCTTAGAAGGAATCACAGCTACCTAGTTGGAGCTATTGGAGACTAAGGGTAAACTCATTATTGTAAATTCCCAACTCAAGGTAGTGACCACTAAAAATTGATGGTTGGCTACTGTGGTTGCAAAACTAAGAGCTCTCTTGGCTGATCACACCATTCTCAACCCAGTCATTGCATGAGATGAAGCTTTCTTGCAACTTCAGAACCAAATAAAAGAGGTTGAGAATGCCAAGGAGATGTTGGCCTTCAACATGTCCTTATCAAAATCTATCGCTACCCATACTAATAAGGATTTAGTGCAAGTTCATAATGAGAACCTCACTCTGACTAGAGACATTCACTACCTTTGTAATGTCGAGAAGCAAAAAGACTAGATGGTCAAGTTTGTGAGATAGCAACAAGAGTAACTTGTCAAGTTGAACATGGACTTGAGGAGGTTGGTAGTAGAGAACCACAATTTTTTAATGAAGAAAGTGTGTGCACTTTGATAGAAAATGGTCATTGAGATAACTACTTGGAAAAATGAGGCCTTGAAGTTTAAATGAGTAAAAAATCACTATAGGGACTAGGTTGGGCTCCTTGAGGAGGTACATGAGAAAGAGTTTTAATTGTCCAAGGTGAAAATAAATGAGGCCCTCAAACAACTCTAATAGAGAGGCATTATAGGAAACAACTTCTTTGCATTGATAATCTAGGCTGTGAATTGTTTGCATTCAACATTAAATGCCTTAACAACATTTTGCAGCTCTTAGTAGTCACTCATTCTATGGGCCAGGTTCTCAACTATGAATTTCTAATCGACGAATCACTTTTTGAGAACATCAATTTCAACACTAAAAATTTCAAACTTTTGATTTGTCTTCCAACCTTGTACAATAGGTACAAGTTGGTCACCTACTTCTCCAATTCTTACCTTAGCCTCTCAGTAGTCAAAATTACCAAGTTTGTGTAATGGAGGTTGGCAAGCTACATGTACTCTGTCATATCCTTGATTTGTAGCTCCTTGAGGTCAATTTCTACCTTATTATATGTGTTCAGTCCATCAAAGATGGGCTATCATAGGTCACCTCCTTGTTGAAGTTGTTAAAGAACCTCATTTACTTTTGACTTCACTAGCTGGATATGCTTTTCATTGATTTATTTTTATAGGATGGCCTGGTCCCTGTAGTGGTACTTGAACCTTTTGAATTTGAGGGCCCCATTCTTCCAAGTGGCAATCTCAATTGTAGATTTCTGGTGAAGAGCACAAACCTCCTTCATCAAGAGATTACAATTTTCTACTACCAACCTCCTCAGATCCATGATTACCTTGGCAAGTTGATCCTACTATTATCTCATGCATTTAACCATTTTTTCTTTCTAGAGCTCAATATTGTGTAGGAAATAACTATGCTTAGTCAGAACTATGTTCTCCTTGTGAATCTATGATAAGACCTTTTTAGTGTTGTAAGCCAATGCTGCCACTATGGACTCATCAAAGACTACAGTCTCCTTGATGCTATTAACCATTTGAAGTTTTTCTTGAAGCTATAGAAAATCTTCATCTCTAGTTGCGACTTGGTTGAGAACTATGGGATTGGCTAAGTAAGCTTTCAGTTCTATAACCTCAACAGGTAAGCACTAATTTTGCTAGGTGGCTACCTCAAGTTGGGCATTGGTGATGAGGTACTTACCCTTAGCCTCCAATAGCACTGATGAGTGGCAAGGTACCTCTACACTCAACCATATGAATACGAGCGTTTTCATGTGTGATCCAGTCGAACTCCATACAAAGACTAGTTGTGGCACCTAGACATTTATCCTTAGGTCACAGTTCGTTGTATTCCCACCTAGACTAGTATTATATTTGTCACGTATGGTTTAGTCCAGAGTGAGGTGTATGATGGGTTTTCTAATCTAATGCTACTCTTGAAGGTAATGGAAGATAATATTAACTAAGCTAAGGGAGAAAGGGTAAGGGAAAATCTAATCTAGCCTAAGTGAAATGAGCATCCGTTCCTTGATCATCCATACACATTTTGGACTTCATGCATGACTACCACTGGGATTACCAAGCACAGATCCTAGGTATGCCACTGGGTTATCAAGTAGTCACACTTAAATGCTCATAATCAAGTCGTACTCATTCCACGATTTAACATGAGTTTAAGGGTGAGAAGATATTAACTAGGAAAGCATTAAATAACAATTAAATAAATAAATAAACAAAGTGAATGTTGCAATGATGAAGTAATCTTGATCTTTATTGTCAATCATGTGCATGTCCAAGTACATCACACTTGAATAAAGGATGTCGTACAATTACATTCACCACACTGCAGGCAAACACTAAGAAATATTCTAACTCTGGAGGGAAAAAATTGGAAGAGTCTAGCTACAATCTAAACTAATCATCAGAAACAAGGGAGAGCCGCCTCTTATTTATAGAACTAGTGGTGGGCTGTGATATCACGTACGTGATATCGCAGCGAGCACACGATATCGCGTATGCAATATTGCAACAACGATATTGTGGTCGCCCAAAACGCGACTCATCATACCCCCACGACTGAATGAAAACTCATCCTCAAGTTACAGTTATTACACAATGGATAGGTATGAGATTATTAGATGGTGAAAATGGGACTATGCCATAGTGTGAAATGAAAACAAAATAAAGACACAACAAAGATGTTCTACAGTACAAAAATTTGGAACTCATGTAGTTCCTAGTGGCGGTGGCTCCTCCATTGGTGCCTTCCCTTTGTCTTGTGCTCCAGGTTTTGAGGTTTGATGATGCTGAAGTATGGCCTGGAGCTTCTCCTCTTTAGTCTGAGGGTCTTGTGCCATCCATGCTAGTGTTCCAATGTTTGACGAAGTTAGCACTTCCCACAAACAGGGTAGTTGTGGAAACATTTGATTAGCTTTGACATACCAAGCCGCAAACACCCGTCATTCCTTCTCATAGACTCTGGCTTTATCTTTGTACTCTTGAAACTCTATTAGCCATCAAGCCAAGTCCATTGCAACACCCTTTTGTCCTTGATAGCTATCTTTCACCACCTCAAGTTTAGAATTTGCAACTTCTAGTTTTTCTAATAGCTTCTTGTGCTCTACAAATTCTGCTTCATATTTGATGTGGGTGGTTGCTACCTACTGCTTGAGCTCTAACCTTGAGCATCTTGCTGTTAACATGGCAAGGCTGGAATGTCTTAGATTTTCCAACTCCATGTACTCTATCAAGTCCTGAATCTACGGGTCTCGGTTCTTAACTTCTGCTTGGTGGGTGAAGGCATGTGTTCAATATGGCCTGCCAATCAGTGTGTTGAGCACTGATAATGTTGATTTGGGCCTTGGCCATATGGATCTCCTTTTCAAGGATCATTTTATACATCCCCACCTAATCGCAGAAGTGCTCCTTTAGCTTTTCATGTCGTTTAGCCTCATTTTGCCACGCGCTTATCTCAATTGCTAACTTTTGACGAATGGCGCGTACCTCCTCAATCGAGAGGGTTCAATTTTCTCTGGCTAAACGGCTTACGTCACGATTGACCTGGATGAATTGTTCTCGTAATTGATGAAAGTGTTCATTGAGAACATTCTTTTACTTTTCTATAGTGGTCAACCTAAGGTTTTCTGCAACCAACTATGTGCTTTCTTCCTGTAAGGCTTTGAGTGCCTTAATATGCGCATGGGTTTGCGCCTGTGCTGTGGAGGCATCCCAAACAACCTTCTCCTTTTCATCCACCATCCTTTTATTCTCTGAAATTAGCTTTGTTAGTTGCTCAATTCTAAAATTTTC
Source organism: Gnetum montanum (assembly GCA_015680685.1). Classification (NCBI taxonomy): domain Eukaryota; kingdom Viridiplantae; phylum Streptophyta; class Gnetopsida; order Gnetales; family Gnetaceae; genus Gnetum; species Gnetum montanum. The sequence goes on from MNCI01027342.1 coordinate 12,045, forward strand.
TAGCTGGTCTACGAAAACAAATTGCATAGGGTTCGGTTGTGCTACTTGTAAGGCCACGAGCTGCTCTTGGAGTTTCTGCACTTCAACTTTAGCATGCTCAGCCCTCACTTCGGATAAGACCAGCTTCCCCCTTGAGGAAATGAGGTCTGATTGAATTTCTGTGACATCCTGAGGGATTTCAAACAGGGACATCATTACTTGCCCTGTTTGAAGGAATCGATTAATCACATCCTCATGTTTCGCAGGAGTCATTGAGGTTTCGGCCAGAGTTTGAGCATCCCGTGCTCCTATGAGATCTACCGATGGTACAACACGTATGTTGAAGGATTCTTTGATGTGGTTAGCGACCACTTCTGCAACTCTCATGGAATTCTGGTGTTGCATGACCACCACAGTGGCCCCTTCACCAGTCTCTAACTACACCTGGAAAGATGTCATGTTTCCTGAGATTTGTTGTGACCATCTACTTTCCCCTCCTCCTATTTGAATGGATACTTCCCCCCTTGTGCAATC
>MNCI01027347.1:7912-19807 GCA_015680685.1 Gnetum montanum
AGGGAAGGCTTTAGACTGGTACAGAGCTCTCCCACGCTCTTCCATTACAACCTTGGAAGAGCTGCTGACTCAATTTGTGACCCGATTCAGATACAACATGAAGCCGGAAGTCACATTGGAGCAGCTTATGGGGGTGAAACAGGACCCGCTCGAGCCAGTCCAAAAGTTCATACAGCGTTGGAACGCTACCTTGAATGAGATCCGTGACCCGATCGCGAACTCCCACCTGTTGGCCATATTCAAGGGAGCAGTCAACGACTTTATCAAGTCCAAGCTGTATTATCTTTCCCTTGGAGACATACGTCAGGCCTTCGCCCAGGTCTGGAGCATCCAAGATGCTGCGGAGGCTAGTAGAGACCCGGCGTACATCGCTTACAAAAACACGCACAACAAGGCTAAGGACAAAGGTAAGGAAACGACGACTACTGTAGCGGCATTGACTGAGAATGCCAAGAACAAAAACAAGAAAGCTCCAGCAACAGCACCGCCTGAGGCCATGGCTGGTGCCGGCACCAGCCAGGCCACGACTGCCCCTGAACAGGCCCCCCAGCCAAAGCCGAATTTTGAGCGTAAAGACCGCTCAAAATATGCGGCTCTCCCAGTGAAACATTCTGAACTGCTAAAACAACTGTTAGCGGCATGACACATTAAACCTAAGAAGGTGTCCGAGGAGGCCCTGAAGCGTCACAGAAGTAACTGTGAATTACTGAAGGACCCCTCTTTAGCTATGCCTAACGAGCCGGCAGTTCCGAGATCTTTCAGGCTGGACCGTTTCTGTGACTACCACCAGATGTGTGGTCACGACACGGATTACTGCTGGGCGTTGAAAGACGATATTCAACGCATGATCAACGAAGGTCATCTGAAACTAGACAGCAGTAACCCCACGCGTCCAGAAAACCAGACATTACATGTATACAAGGATTCGTTAAATGCAAGTTATGATCCTTTTACAATCACTGTGGTAAGTACAGACGGTGAGCGTAAGGGGCCGCCAAAACAACCTTTTGTTTTACGTGTACCCGCCAGCTCACAAAGGGGGCCAAGTACTTCTGCGGCAGCAGGTGGGGCATCACGGCTGCCGTTCATTATACGGGCGCCTTCTCAGGTACTGTCTCAGTCACACGCTCCTACCCAAGCCGCAGCTTCGTCTGCGCCCACACCGAGAGCGCCCTTCATCATTAGGGCACCCCGACCATAGGCTGCTCCTCTCATGCAGGGGCAGACCTCCAATCAGCACCATCAGGCATCGCCTCCTAAGCGGAAGGAGAAAAGCACTGAAGCTAATGTGACAAAAGACAGCTCTACGCTCGGCTTCCCGAAGCCTAGGCCCCTGGCCTCTGTGCCCATGACCATGCCCCAGAAGCATGCCACAAGCACAGGAACACAGCCACCTTCTTCTGGTAGGAAGACGAACAACCCCTCTTCTGACACCGCCCCGCCTCGAGAGATCCGTCTCTTGGGCCGGATGGAGGAGAGTAAGGGGGATAAACCAACCTGCCGGGAGAAGGACCTCCTCGATGCGTTCACGCAGGTTAAACAAGCTCTCAAGCAAAAGAACACGACGCTGAGCTTGTATGACCTCTTGATGACTTCTCGAGAACACCGCGAGGCTATGGTACGCATGTTGACGTCCATATCAGTGGATGCCAGCCTGCCAGCAGAAGAGGAAGCAATACACGCTATCATGTTTCCTCCTGAGGCTGAAACACCTAAGCCTGCCTCGTTGACCTTTCTGGACGAGTCTGTTAAAGATGATCCAGAAAAGGGTCAAGTGACAACGGAGCCGATGTTCATCACCATTCGGGTCGGCCAGTACCGGATCCGGAGGGTGCATGTGGATGATGGCGCGGCTGCTAATGTCGTTCCCTATTCCATCGTGGATAGGCTGGGTTTGGTCGACCAGATCACTCCCACGACGACAGCTTGCGTGAAATCCTTCAATGGAGCACGGGTTCAAGTCAAGGGGACGGTGCGAATTGAGTTTGTGGCGGGGAATCAATTCCCCACGGAAGCCACATTTCTAGTCGTCAAGGAGATGCCAGGCTTCAACTTGATCTTAGGGAGGTCGTGGTTAGCCCAGCTGAGGGTGGTCTCGTCGCCGATCCATCAGGAGATACACCTACCCTATGCCGGGGGGGAGGTTATAATATGCGGCGACGAGATCACTCCCAGGACCGTTAGTAACATTGAGGAAGAGCGGGGTTCAGAGATCGAAACGGCTGATGATCAGCCTTCTCTCCACGCCCCTGAATAGAACAATGACAATGCTGACGATTTAGCCTGGGCTGACCTGCCATTTCCGGATGACAGCGTAGAGGAGTCGAACTGCAAACCTCCTCGCCCTTACGCAACGCTTAACATAAAAGCCGCTAGGAGACAATTGCGTACTGACGATTGAACGAAGGTCTTCTGCCTACACTCATGTAAGTTATCATGCTTATCCATCCACCAGTTTCCTTTGTTTCAGTATGCTTTTACGCGACATTCGCCTTCTATATTTACGCTTTGCATTTTTGGTCTTTGCATGTGTTATCGTACGCACGTTAGTTACGCATCCTCATTTCTTTACGCACGTGTCCAGGGTTACATTTTATTTTACGCAGATGGCCCGCAACGGCCCTAAACTAGCAGCTATTTTACGCATCGGCCCGCAACGGCCTTAAACTAGTCATTCTAATTTACAATTTACGCACCGGCCCGCAACAGCCTTAAACTAGTCATTCTATCTTACAATTTACGCATTGGCCCGCAACGGCCTTAAACTAGTTTTCTATAGGCAATTTACGCATTGGCCCGCAACGGCCTTAAACTAGTTCTCCAATTTGCACTTTACGCATTGGCCCGCAACGGCCTTAAACTAGTAGTTACTTCAAACTTTACACATTGGCCCGCAACAGCCTTAAACTAGTTCTCCAATTTGCAATTTATGCACCGGCCCGCAACGGCATTAAACTAGTCATTCGAACTTTACGCATTGGCCTGCAACGGCCCTAAACTAGTAGCTACTTTGCCATTGACGCATTGCTTCGTAATCCATTCACGCTTTTGGCCCGCAATGGCCTTAAACTAAGGCAAAAATGAAAAAAAATATGATAGATAGCTGATAGTCAGCCAAAATTTATAATGTGTTTGTCTTTCAAATCATTGGTGACATGATGCCAGAAAACAAAATCACGCATGACCCATACTGCCACTATCACCCGTGTCCTTCAACTCTAAGTCCAACCCCAAAAGGTCATCCTTCAGTAGGCCATCGTTTCCGGGAAGTATCCCTCCTGGAAAGATTGTCTCTTCATGAGACTCTCCTTCTAATGCTGGCTCCAAAGGAAGACGCTCTTCCTCGTTGTGTTCTACTTCTGCTTCCATAGTTTCTTCCTCCAGCCCCTCAGCGGGCAGACGTTCCCCACCTTCTGGTACCTGAAACACAAATAGCGTAAACATTAGCATAGGCAACATTATGTCGGGAAACGCGCTGGCTAAGCCATGCGTAAACTTACTCGAGATGACCCAGCTTCAGCAGCAAAGGGAAGCTTATCTAGACCATCCCACAAACGCCTCATGATTTTGTCCTCTGTTAGGTCTTGCCACACATCCTCGCCCAAAGCCATCCCTGCTTTTACCTTCCCTTTTTCCACGCTACTCCAAGCGGGAGGATCTGGGTAGAAGGTAGGGATTGAAGCTTGATTCCCAGGAAAGACCATTGCTCTCTCTGGAGATGCAGTGACGGTCACCTGTTCTTCAAACTTCTTGAAGGCCTCGGACGCTCCGATGGTGTCCACAAAGACCTCCAGGGACCGTGCTTTAATAGCAGAATCACGGTAGTGTTTTCTGTAGGCGGTGCTTTCCCTTTTATACACGTGCTTGTGGTCCTTCTCCTTTTGCCCCCATTCCTGTACACCCGCACAGTAGTCCCTCCAGTCTCGGCTCTTCTAAGCAAGGAGCTCTATTTGCATCCTTTGCTCTACTAACGCTCGGCTGGTCTGCACGCTGTTCTTGATCGCTGTCCAATAACGGGAGTGATCAATCATAGCAGTACGCCAGTCTTCGTCGCCTATCATGCGAGCCTGTAGGAACTCGTAGCGCGCCCTCAGGTCCTCGACTTCCTTAGTCAAGGGCTCAACCCTCTGTTCTGACCGCTGCAGTTTTTTCCATAGGTCTTCGTTGATATTCCTGCTTTCCCACACGGAGCGTGTCGAGCGTAACGCACATTTACGCATTTCCTCATAAATGTTGCGTGGCACGACCGCCCCATCAGATGGAGGCTCTGCTGCGTCCAGGTCAATGGGCTCCGCGGGGTCCCATCGGAGGTGAGCTCCTGACAGAAAACAAGCATCAAGACAGATGACATATTATCAGCAAGACATTACGCAGTTACTTTCACTAACTTACCAGCACCAGGGTCGATGCGTTCGAGACGCTCTATCATGTCGTTGATCACGCCTTCCATGAAGGCAAACTTATCGGGGAGATCCCTCCACGTTGCGTTAGCAGCAGTAGACGTCGAGGCATCTCCTTCTCCTATAACATAACTCGGTTAGGTATCACCCGTTTACAGATTCTTTCAAAACCGCAAGAAACATATGCTCCTTACCTCTGCCGGTGACAGTGGCAACATCATCAACATTCTCCCTACTGCTTTCCATTTCATGCACTGGGGTCTGTGCGTCTCTAGCTCTAGTAGCAGGGGCCTCCTCCCCAGTCTGTACGCGGCTCCCACCAGCAGCTGGGGCCGCCCCACGCGCTGAAGGCTGCCCATAACGCGTGCTAACAGCTGGGGCCTCTGCTTCCAAAATTGAGGCCCCCTCCACACGCTTTAACACCATTGCCCCTGTCTCAGGGGTCAGTCGACCCGTATTTTTTGCTGTTTACATCCTTATGCGTTAGAACACAATCCCACTAGTCAAAGTTAAATATTGCGTATACAGGCTTTACGCTTACTAGGCGGAGGCTTAGTCTGCTGCACCGTGAGCCCTACGGTGTGGCCACCTTCGCCTTCAGGAGCCTCAGCCAGACGGAGCCTCTTCCGCCAAGCTGCAGGCTCCACAATTTCCTCTGCCAAGCGTTTCCCCCACGAGGCATCGCCAGTGTAGGTGGGCATTATCCCGCCTACACTATCGAGGCCTCGCACTTGGGGTGCCGTCAGGCCTTTGGTTATCACAGACATTGATTCTCCGATCCCTTTCGGCGGGTCCTGCCCACGGGTAGTGCTGAGGATGTGGGCGATCCAGGGTTTGGATAGTTGGTCTCGGTCTTGCTGTACCCAGACCCCATTCTTTTGAATGACCAGAAACTCAGCAAACCGCCGGAGGGCGGCGATGAAAAAGGCATGGTGCACATTGAAGCGAGACTCAAGCTTCTCGCGAAGCTTGACCATCTCGCTCCACAAACCCTTGGCGAGATGGCTTCCCCAGTTGAAACGGGCTCCCTCCTCTAGCACCTCCCGCATAATNCCTGAAGAAGCGCCTCCACTTTGACGCCCCTCTGAGCCTTCACGTTTACAGGAAGGCCGCTGGAGGGGATGCCAAACAGGTCTGAGAAGAGCTGAGCGTTGATGTCGAAGTTCACACGCACGTTATGCACGCGCGTGCTGAAACGGTCGGCCTTCGCATTAAAGGAGTTGCCCAGGCCGATCATCTCGCTGGCGGGAACGTCAGGAGTGGCGGCTAGGAAAAGGTGCATTAGCCCTGCGGTCTGGATGTTGGTGACCACCGCAGCTGGGGCCGCCGAGTGGCCAAGCCAACGCTGTGCCTCTTTGATGTCCCCATAACGAAAGAGGACATCTCTCGCCTCGCGGCCGGAAATTGTAAGGGTAATCTCCCGGGATTCCCTGACTGTAAGCCAAAGATGCAAGCCAAAAACGCAAGACATCACACAAACATTATCGCCATAGTCATAACTCATAACTACTCAAATAACACTAAAACACGCAACAACCTTACCGGGGCCAAACGGCAACGGGAATTGCGGGAGTTCTATCTCCACGTCCTCGACACTGAGGGGCGGATCCAGCGTCCAATCCTCGTGCAGCCACCCGAGTTCCTGGCACTTCTTGAAGGCCTCCGCATAGCATGAGTGGTACTCACGCATCTCGTGGCCGATTTGTCTGACGACACCGGCTCGTACGTTATTCGTCGCGGTAAACAGCGTTATCGCCGTTTCGGCACAGGGTAGCGTATCGCCGTCGCTGATTAGTTTGTTGTCGCGGATAAAAAACCTGTACAAGAAAACGTAAGTTCAATTCACGCTCTACAGCTAGACCTCTCTTACTCCTTTTTACATTGAAAACAAGCATTCTAACACATAAAGACAATACAGCCATCCAGATATGCTTACCCGCCTGCGTAGTATACCGTGCCTTGAGGGTTCTAGAAGTACGTTGACACATGGCGGGCCACGAACAACGTATTGTATGCGTGGTAGCAGTTGAAGCGGGTCATATCCCAGATCCAATGCAAGCTCCTCAGACCCCGAGAGCTGAGTGCTCGGTCCTCGGGATTTCCCGTTTCAATCGCCTCGTCTGTCAGGTAGACCAGAATCCCCTGTGAAGACCTTGGCAACAGGTGCTCTAGAACGGCACCAACAACGTCTCTGGTCACATGGGACCAAACGATGATGCTAAACTTACGCAGCAAAAACTGCAAGAATTCCAGTGCCCCCTTTCGGTACCAGATGGCCTTCCCCTTCACTCTTGTGTGCGGAGGAGGGACATTTGGGACAATGGGGTTTAACCAGCATAAAACCCCAATAACATCCAGCACAAGCAGGATGGGCTTCAGCGCGATGCTGTAGAAAAGATCAAGACTCGTTAAAACATCTACATCTACATTAATAGAGAAATCGTAAAACGCAACCAGGCCGAAATTACCCAAACCCTTGCAACAACGCAAGGTTTGTCCCTGACAACGGCAATGAACGCAACCTCACCAAAACCCTCGCACTAAGCCGAGGTCCATAATTTGACATACGCATTCATGCTAGAGACATTCAAAAACAAAACAAATAGACATATAGAACGAGCGTAAGTGCAAGAAGAATGGCCTACCGGTTAAGGGGCGTCGGGTCGCAGACATCGATCAACGCCCGCGAGACATGGTTCAGGCTTGCCTGCACTTCGTCGATTTTCGCCAGTTTGGCATTCTGCTTCTTCGCCTTCGGTGCCATCACGATAGTTGTAGGGTTTCTTCACAGCCTGCTTACAAATCCTCGCAAGGTTACACGCCCTAGCTTTCTACTCTCCCTTCTCTTTGTTCTGCCTTTTCTCTGCTCTTCCTTGTAAATTCAAATTTCGATAGCCAACAACCAGTTTTCATCAAGGAATCACTTATTTATACGCGAGGATCGCCGACTTGATATTGGATTAAAGCGGAACTTTCCCGAAACGGAATCCAAAAATTCGGTATTAATTCGGTCGATATCGCACCCTCCACTATCCGAAATGACGTTAAACTACCACATCTTATCGCCTCGTAATCGGGTTGCATTGATTACAAGCTTTGTCCACAATATTCAAAATTTCAGTTAGCATTCCACGTTTGGCGACATCCTGTCACTTGTCTCCTAACCGTTTACGCACTTGCCGATTTTGTAGGAAAGACGGAGGATGGACGCCACCGTTTCAGCACCTTTAACTTTGACAGGCCCATACGGGCACTTAACTAGGCCATTCGACTTCACATTAGTAGACGCTAACCCCCCTTTAGCAGACGTAACCGTAGCTACATCGGAGACATCCCTAGAGTGGCCAGAACAGTCGACGCGCACGCTAGACCTGGAGGCTGGAGATATAACCGAGGACCCCCTTAGTGAGGTCCCTATCGTTACGCATAGGGGTGAGACCAAAACACTCAAGGTCAGTTCTTTGCTAGACGAGAAAANACTTCCAACATTGTGGAGGAATTCCATTGCTATTGATAGTAGCAGCATAAGTAATGTTTGTGGGTTTGTGTTGTGGTGCAAAATCTTCTAGTACAACTGGTAGTGATATAGAAGGAGGTGAAGGATGAGAATATTGAGGACGAGGAGAAGTGTAAGAAACATGAGGTGGTGATCCTTTGGGAGAGGACATGGGTTAATAGTACTCAGGAGAATGATAACGATGATGTGAAGTAGAGGATGTTGACCTAATTGGAGAAACAAGGTGTTGAACATAATAAGCGCTTAGTTTCAGATGGTACATGTGGCCTGTTTGATGGTGGCCTCCCCCATGATTAGGGGTTTTTCCACTGTGGTTGGACATGGTACTACTATACAAAATCTGGATGTAGCATTCCTCCCTAATGCTCATGTAAATGTGACAAGATCAAGCGTGGGCTTTCAAGGTGATCATATAGACAAACATTACATTGATACTTATGATTTGTAGTTGAGCTCCTATGCTTATTTTCTTCAACACTTCTTTCCACTTGTCAAATGGTGTTTTTTCTTATTTCTAACTTTGGCATCCTTTGTTTTTTCTAGTTGTCATAGTGATCTTACATGATTCCACCTCTAATAATGTTTGCATATTCTCCACATTTTTCATGTACCCATTTTATCATCTTATTGATCTTTGCCTCAACTTCATCTAGTATTGGAAAATAAGGGGATGGTTGTACCTCGTGGTAAGTTGAATTCTCCTTTTCATGATTATGGACCTTTGTTATTTTGAGATTTTGGTCCTGTTGAGATCTTTCAACATTCTTCCATTTGGCTATTTCTCCTTCTTCTTTTTCTACCCACTTAATAAGCTCTTGGAATTGGTGGGTTCATAGTTCATATAGTTGACCTAGGGCATACATTCCTAAGGTCTAACTTGTTTCATGACAAAGCCCATCAATGATGCAATACATTAGCCTTTCATCAAAGAACCCATGGCCTAGTCATTTATTTAAAATGAATAATATCTTTCTAAGGCCATGTCCAAGGGTTCATGTTGCCCTTGTTTCCATTCTTGGATTTTTCTCCTCAAGGATAACCCTCATTGGCCAAGCAAAAGTATGGTATAGGTCCTTAAAGCTGAAATCAATTCTCCATTGGCTGACAATGGTAGAACTCTTCAATGAAAGATATCAAACTGGTGTAGGTGCCAATGATGAGTGGTGAGGTACCCCTACACTCAACCATATGAATACGAGCGTGTACACATGATCTGATCAAACTCCACAAATGGACTCGCTGTGGTACCTAGATAGTTACAAATTGATCACAATTCACTATCTTCCCACCTGGACTAGTAATTGCCTTATTGCATATGGTTTAGTCCAAAGTGAGGTGTATGATGTAACTTCTAATTACTATGCTACTCCTAAAGCTGATGGGAAATAACTTTGATTAAGCTAATAAGCAATATGAAGTAAAATCTAAATTGGCTTAAGTGTAATGAGCATCTCTCCTTGATCATTTGTATGCATCTTGGACCTCATGTACTACTTCTAGAATTACCAAGCACACATTACTTAAGCACTACTAGATACACTACTAGGTTACCAAGTAATTACACGTAAATGTTTGTGATTAAGACATACTCATTCCGCATTAACAAAAAAAATAGTAAATGACAATAAAGAAACATAAACTAAGAAAGCAATAATTAATAATTAAAGTAATTAAAAGCTAAGTGAATGCTGCAATGATGGAGTAATCTCGATCTTTATTGGTGATTGTTTGTGTGTACAAGTACATCACACTCAAACAAAGGTTTTGTACAATTACAATCATCACACTACAGGCATGCACTTGGGAAGTAACTGAAAACTAACTAGAAATTGACAAAACAACTCTATCCTAAAACTTACCAAAGACCCCCTTCCTATGCACCTAAGTGCTATATTTATAGGCCAACTGACGAATCACGATATTATGTATTCGATATCGTTATCCAGGCTATGATATCGCATACCTGCTATCAAGGCTTGGCAAACCATGATTCATTAGAGATTTTGATTAAGGATTAATCATATCTTCACACCATCCTTTCTACCTTGCCATTCTATGTTGCTTATATATTTGCTAGGCTATATGAGGATCTACTCCAGTCAAACTTGTCCATGTTAATCGGCTTGGTCAGAACATCTGCAAGATTATCCTTGGTGTTTATTTTCTGCATATCCACACTTCCATCTTCTACTATGTTGTGAACAAAGTGAAATTATACTCCTATGTGTTTTTTCCTTGAATGGAAAGCTAGATTCCTTGCAATATGCAAGGTTCTTTGACTATCACAAAACAAAGGAATCTTCTCTTGTTTGCGTCCAAGCTCCTCTAATAGCATTTGAATCCAAATTGCTTCCTTGCAAGCTTATGTAGCTGCCATGTATTCTACTTCTATTATAGATAATGCTACTACTATTTGCAATCTTGATACCCAGCTTATACCTCCTCCTGCAAGTGTAAACACATAGCCTATAGTAGATTTCCTTTTATCTGGATCACCTGCAAAATCTAAATCCACATAATATTTAATAGTAAATTCTGATCCTCCATTACATAATGCAACATCTAAGGTACCTTTAATGTATCTCAAGATTCTCTTAACAGTACTCCAATGCTCTTGTCCACGATTTGCCATGTATCGGCTGACTGCTCACACTACTTGTGCAATGTCTAGTCTTGTAAAAATCACAATGAACATTAGGCTTCCCATTGCTAATTCATATGGTACTTGAGACATCTCATTCCTCTCTACTTCATTGCTAGGACACATCTCNCATGTGTACTTAAAGCGGTATTTCATCTAGCGGCAACGACGGTATCGACAGCAGGTATGGCATCATTAATCGTCCGCTACAACGTAAAACTGGCACTGCACGTCCGCTACGACGTAAAACTGGCACTGACCATCCGCTACGACGTAAAACTGGCATGTCTTGCACGCGTCCGCCACGACGCTAAACTGGTACATGGTAACCGTCCGCTACGACGTAAAACTGGAAAAGTTGTACAGGTCCGCCAAGACGAAAAATTGGCATCTTTTGCATGCGTCCGCCACGACGCTAAACTGGCACGGGTAAGTAACCGTCCGCTGAGATGTAAAATCAGCACAGATCTGTCCCTGGGTCATGACATAAAACTGACATCCACAACACGGTCTGCTGAGACCATAAACCAACCTTACCATCGTCCGCTACAACGAAAAACTAGCACTTCTCGGTCTGCCCAGACTTTAAACTGGGACCATGGTCTGCTGAGACTTAAAATCAGTAACAACAGTCTACCAGGACTTAAAACTGGGACTCATGCAAATCAAGCGAGCCCGATCATCTCCGATACAGCTGCACAGACGGGGTGGGATACTGAGACAGTCCCAGCGTCGCCACCCCACCGGCACCTTACTGATTCCTCGGATAAACAGGGAGGCATCTTACTGATCCCTCGGAGATGCCGCCACCGTGCCCACCGCAGTGGTAGCAGCTCTGGGAGTTTAGCCTCGTTAGTGGGAGCCCCAACTAAATCCTTGTTGGTCACAGCTCCGCGAGTCTCCGCCAATCATCGCTATCGGACGCCGGCTTCCCAGATTCATCTGGCCAGTTCCCGGTGCAGCTAGTGAGCTACACTGCGTCTGATGCCTTTTGGCGAAGGTATGCAGTGCCGAATCATTAGGATTGGCGGCTCCGCCCAAGTGCTCTGGCTTTTTCTTGACAGTACATTGGCTCTAGCTAACATTAGACAGCATGGGCTCCAAGGACCTCGTATTTTGTCCATAAGCAATGACGTCCTCTGTTTCCTTTTGTGGTTGCAGGCTGCTTAACTTGGAGGATGTCATTCAAAGGTGCGTCCATCTGAGCGGCGAAGTACAATAGCATGCTGAAATGGCTGCTCAGGTTTGCCCACCCACTCAACTTTGCACATTTCTTCCCGACACGCGTCTAACCTTAATCCTTGTTTCCTTCTTCCCCACCACCCAGTTCCCATACG
>MNCI01027347.1:20950-31518 GCA_015680685.1 Gnetum montanum
TTTTTTTTAGGTCCTTCACATGTTGTACCTCTTGTATGGTGCAAATAGTGCCATCATACATCTTTATCTTGATAGTACCACTACCAATGATTTTCAAAGCATGATCATTTTCCATGTATGTAGGTCCTTCTAAGATTGGTTTGTAGTGATAAAACCATTCTCTCCAAGAGGTCATATGCCATGTTTCTCTTGAATCCAATATCCAAGCATTAGTGAGATTATGTCTACCTTTAGCAATAGTTGTCTCACTGTATAGAACATCATCGTCATATGAGATACTTGCCACATTCCCTTGAGGATTCTTTTCATTACTCTTCTTGTTCCAACACTCCTTCAAGTGTCCTCTCTTGCCACAGTTGTAGCAAGTAATGTTTTTCTTTTTACTTCTTGACTTGGATCTACCTTGAATTTGGTTCCAATTGAAATCATGTTCCATGGATCTCCCTTTCATCATTGTTAAGGCCTCTACCTTCTTTGCCAAACTATCTTCCTTGTTCTTGCATTGACTTTCTTCTTTAAGAACCGTAGCTACAACCTCGTTGAAGACAAGATCATCCATAAGGACATTGTTGGTCAAGTTGATGATGAGTTGATCACATGAATCAGTAGACTTTGAAGTAGAATTTCTACACGTTCACTTGCAATTACTTTATAACCCAATGATGTGATTTGAGCAAATAAAGTATTTAGTGTGTTGATATGGTTAATTACCAATGAGGTTTCTGACATACGAAGAGTGTAAAGTCTTCTCTTCAAGAAGCTTTGGTTGTGGAGTGATTCAGCCTCGTACAACTTTGTCAGAGTGTCCCATATTTTTTTTGTTGTCTTATTTTCTGCAATACTTGAAAGAACCTCATCTGCTAGTGCCAAATGTAAATTGGCAATAGCATTACCATCCATTTCATTCCACTTGCTATCATCCATGACCTCTTGTGGCCTTTCTCCAATAGCCGCCAAATGTAAATTGGCAATAGCATTACCATCCATTTCATTCCACTTGCCATCATCCATGACCTCCTGTGGCCTTTCTCCAATAGCCGCTAGGCAATTATCATTACGCGAAATTGTTTGTATCTTCATTTTCAACAATGTGAAGTTGCTTCCATTGAACTTCTCTATTTTGTATTTGCTAGCCATTTTGTAAAATTTGTATGCATGATTTGCAACACTTCCACGGACTATGAACATGGCTCCAATACCACTGTTATTAGATCTTGTAGCAAAATATGAAATGAGATGAAAATAAAGAGCAATGGACATGAATCTTTTACGTGGAAAAACCCCAAAGTGGGAAACAAAACCATAGGCAACTGTAGAAAGATCTTATTATCAAAAATGGGGATAACAACCTTCTCTCTTCATCACAAGAAGAGAACAAGAAGAAGCCTCTCTCTCATGCAATAGGAGAAGAATGTAAGTGTGAGATGGAAAGGGGATATATGTGATGGATCTGAATTGAAGTGAGGGAGGTCACTTTTATATTGGTGAGGAGGCCCTTAAATAACTAATGATAACCACCCACTATTTTAATAACCATAGCCTAATTTTATCATGATAACCATGACCTAAATTTATCATAACCATGGCCAACACTTTTCCCGTAAATGTTTCTCCTGTGACCTCTACTGCGCTTAAGAACATCCGTGAATGGCTTGATGTCTCTGTCAAGTAGGTTGGTAAAGGTATCCCGGGCTTTGTTGCCATTGACTGCATCAATTTTTTGCCCATGCCTACATAGCCTAAAAGCCCTTCCGATGGATTTTTCATGCAAGCGTCTGCAGTGCAGCTTCTGCAATCGCCTCCTCCGCCTACCGTAATGTGCTATAAAACCTTGGACTTTCAAAAGTTTCATCATCAAAATGTACTATAGCCTTGAAGCGAAGAGCGTGATTTGGCCCTTCGTGCAGGTAATAATAGGAAGGCAAGTTGTGGCACTTCTGTTGTGGCCATTCTTGTAGCTAATTTTTAAACATGCCTGCAGTGCAATATTAGAGAGAAGGCATTAAATGAGTTAATATATAAAATGATAAAAATGCATGCATTCATAAATCATCTTACTGAATAGGTTTGAAAGACAAGCTGCTGAATTTCGCGTGAGTTGTATCCTCTCTTGTTCAAAATTGTAAATCTTTACGATATTCGAACTCTCGTATACTAGTTCTTGATAGTGTTTCCTTGCTGACAATTACCAATCATTCAGCCTTCAATCTTAGTCGTTTCCTGAAAGCATGATAGTAATCCCTTATTCCTGGTAGTCATCTCTGCCACCTTTCCCCTGTCATAACGGAAGTTATCATGATGGTGGTTCTAGCCGACTGTGCCTATTCCTTCAGTTGCCTATTTCTTTCCCCTCCAACGAGTGTGGCTTTCATTTCTGCATCACTGGTTGTGTCTGGTTGTTGCAGGAACGAGGCAGTTTTATTAAAATTTCCATGTTTGCTGCACCTTTTTCGTTGCTTCTTTCATGCGTGCCTAATCCGATGCAGAAAAATGGAAACTTTGCGGGAGGCCTGCGTCTTTCCTAGAATTAGCTCCACTGATTATTAACAGAATGTTTGATAAAATGTGCAGTGCTGGTTGACCTGAGGTTGAACGAAAGTTGTAGGGTGTTAGTTTCTCACCATCCGAGATTCAGGCTTCCGAATTTGATTCTGGGTGTTCCCCACTGGTGGCATTACGGAGGTTTCTGATTTCTTATGATTCTGGATCTTTGGCTGCCTGATTCACCACTGCTTTATCTTTGTCCTCACCTTATTCTGTTAGATGGCTAGAGCGCCCCATGGTCGGGGCTGAAGGGGGCTCCCTACTATTTGAACTTCCTTTCTCACCAATGGGTGTCTCATCACGCAGCACTTGCTAGTACTTTTCTCCGTCAAGCTAAGCGTATCCCGGTCATGGAAGGCGTTTTTCAATGACCAAAACATGTTTTCATCAAAGCACGGGACATTCAACGTGATCCAACGTTGTGGCCAGAGCCCCTGCGATTCATTTTCCAAGGCGAAGGTGCTGCGGTTGCAGAATGGCTAAAGTGTAGGTGACCGCAAAGAGAATAATGTGGCCGCTGGTGAGGTACATGGCGTTGGCAGGGGTAGGGCTAGATATCGAGCTTTGCAGCTTAGGCATGAAGCTCTAAAGCTTTGCCTTTTGGTGACCTGCGTTGGTGTGCCCATGATGGTGGTGTCGGGCTATGTGCGGGAGATTTGCGATTTGGATAAATTTTGACGAACTATTCGCGTTGGATTCAGGAGCGTAAAAGCGCATTAAATTCGCAATGGGTACGTATTTCATAATTTTCAATAAAATTTTGTCTGAATTTGTACATATACATTGAAATGGTCGCGTTCCTTGCCTCCTATTGTTCTTGCCTTTTACGTTCTTGCGATGTCTGCATTTTGCATTAAAATCTTACGTACCCCTGTTCTGAATCATACCAGAAATTTCATTTCATTGTTAAGTGACAAGCAAGCAATCAAGATTCATGGAAATTTCATTTCATTGTTAAGTGACAAGCAAGCAATCAAGATTCATGGCATCGGCATGAGACCGACCACAGACAAAAGGAAGTACGAATAAATAAACAAACACACGGAAATCAAGTTTTGGACGGGGCGTGCGATGAAAACATTGCATTTGCATGGATTCGCCTCCCTTTGGGAGCGTCAAAGGTTCCGCCATGACTCACACATTCACGCGTGTTTATTGCTATGTTGACAGAAACGCAAAGTTTTGTGTTTTTCGTGCGAAAACGGAGATCCTGTTTCAAAACGCCATTGCCCATGAATAGTAACCGTACTTCACTTGCTGGGCGAAACGTTTCCAATAGATTGACACGTTTTTAACACGTTTCATTTTCTTTGATTTTATTTTTTTAATTTTATGGTTTCAAACATATGGATACCATGCTTTATTCTTAACTACTGCATTATCATGAAATAGATGCAGGTCTATCATAAATTAAATCATGAATTGAATTAAATGCAGGTCTACAGTTGAACGTGTGAAATTGCAAAGATAGAGGGAAAAAATTTAGGGTCACTTCTATGGCGAGGAGGACGTCAATAAGTAACACATTCAGTAAAGCATTTGGGGCCTGTCTTGTGAACGCTGCTAATTTTGCTATTGCTGCTGCATCGCTGTACTGTGAACAGTGCTAATTCTGCTATTGCTGCCGCTTGTGCATCGTTCTCCACAGCCATTGCAGCTGCTCCATGACCATAAATCGTTTGTGCAGGTGCTTCTGCATCTGCTCTCCATGACCATAAATCGTTTGTGGTAAGTCACTGCTTCTGCAACAAGCACTTCTCCTCCCTCTTCAAAATGGGCTAAACCGTAAAGACCATTTTTGTACAGAGATTTTTTTATTTTAGACAGAGTTTCTTACAGTAAAGTTCAATCACTGCAATTCATATTCTGTAAAATACCAGGTCTAATTCTTAAAGTCCATCTCTTCAAAGTTAATATAGTAAGCTGTCTTTGGCCTTTCTCTATTCCCATTTCAAGAAGGGCAGCAAATCTTTCTATTCATAAATCTAATCTTGGATCTTGCCTTATGTTTGTTTATCTAGATGAAAGAGTGGCAGTAGAGTTCAGCGAATTTTATTTCATTATTAACATGCAGTGGTGAATCTGCGTTTATCATTGGTCTGAGACCCTCGGAGTGGTAATGAAAGATTTAGAATGTTGTTCACTTGTTTTGCAACTACCGTTTTGTCACTGCAGCTTTTATACTAAATTGGTTGGTTCTATATTTAAAACTGGTTTCTTTTTGGCAACCTAATTTTTTGCCGTTTCCGTTGCATTGCCGTTGCGTTGCCCTGTTTCCCGTTTCGGTAACTATGGTTTATTGTTCATTGCTGGTTTTTGCTCTTTTTCTCATATATCTCTTGTTCAACTATTTTAAAAATTTGTTTGCTTATAAAGCAATGAAGCCCACCAACACATGGCTAATGGCCATATGCAAGCTCATGGTGCTCTGTTTTTACGTTCCCCTTCATGACTAGTGTTCATTTTGCAGCATCTGAAAGGTTTTTGATCATTGTAGGTGAGGTAAGTTACTGGGCTGTGCCTAATTTAGTTAAGTTGTGTTTTCTTATAATGCAGTCATCTTCAATGTGCCTAGTTTAGTTAAGTGGTGTCTTTTTATAATGCGGTCATCTTCAACGTGGCCCTAGTCCCTAAGGTGCTACTCACATGTAGTCGTTGTTGAACAAAAGTATTACGGGACATGATTTGTTATAAATTTGGTTGAGGCTTGAGGCTTAATTGCATTTTTGGAAATATTGGATTGAGTAACAAAAGGGTTTCGTTTTATTGCTGTCATTTTGGTTGTTGCAGAAATGGATTCAATGCCCTCCATACCTTTGCAATTTTCTTGGCTCTATTTAATTTAATATTGATATTTGCAATTTTCTGTGCAATTTTTAAGCATTAACAATATTTTGGATTTACATTGTACTTGTGCTATATTTTATAATGTATTTTTATATTTCTATGATATATGAGATTTAATTTTCAAAAAAACTAATATATTTAAATTTTCTCTATCATGTCCCCGGCTACCAACCTGTCCCCACTTTTTCTATAGGCACACATACTCAAACATGTTCAAAATCACGAATCCTCGATTCCTCGCTTCCACAAATCAGATTCTTTTGATGCATAGTTGTCAGATCACCTGGTGACCTGGTGAATCGACAGGGAATTCGCTCATGAATCGACATGGAATTCGCTCATGAAGTGTAACCTGGGTGAAATTTGCTCATGAAGTGTTACCTGGGTGAATCCCCTCGTGATCGAGTGCCGTGCAAAGTTCCCTCCCTTGAGCCAGTTGGTGGGCGACTTCTGCGTCTCGTGTTTTGTTCTTTTTGGCCTCGAATGAGACCTGACAGACCTCCGTGTTCATTGTCTTCATTCCCTGGTCTGTCTCCCCTAGGTGGGGAAACTGGCCTGCAGTTCTGCTGCGCCGTTGGCCTACGCTGTTCGTACGCTGGTTTTGCCCTGCGTACGTAGCTGGCTCCAACATCGACATCCGTTGTCGTGTTTGAGGTTGCATGTAGCGTATGTTTGCTATTTTGGCTGATGGGTCACGTTGAGGATAATGCAAAGGGCAGCAGAAGTTAAATAATGCTAAACCGTTTATGTTTCTGTGATGCGTAGTTGTTTTGTAAGATATAACGTTACCCAACGTCAACATTGTTAACGGCGAAGCTGCGATGGTGGTTTAGTCTATGCTACACTTGGGAGTCTTTTTATTTTAATATTAATGGTATAAATGAAATGCTTTGTGGAGAAATTAATTATGTGAAATAAATGTTTTGTTTTCTGTGGTGTTTTGCCTTTCACCCCATTTGTTTATGTTCAGTCCTAAAAAAGAGACATGGGTGGAGGCATCATAAAGGGAGGGGGGAGCAGAGGGGCTTGGTGGGGGCATGGGCGGGGGTGGGCAAAGAAATGGCTTTCCAAAATGGTCAAGAAACCACAGGGACAATCTTGTCAAAGGAGGTCTGTGTGGATCTTGAACTCAGAAGGGGGGATGAATAACTTCCCCAATTAAAAACTTAAACAAACAAAGTATACACACTGAATTTAACGTGGTTCCCCACTTTAGTAGTTCACACACAGAGGGTAGATAGCAAGCACACCTCTGGACTTTGTTGCTCTCAAAATGTGGTTGAAGGGTCCACACCTTGTATATTGGTCAAGCCCTTCTCTAGAGTGTTGTACCACAACCCTGATCACTCAACCCCACAAGGTCTGTTAGGCTTGGAAATGTAATTTCAAGGCTTTCACAATTACATTCTTTCGTTGTAATTTTGTTTATCTTTTGTAGCCCTACAAGGTTGATGTGCTTGTTATGAGAAAGCATCGTAATTGACATTGTCAAGATCCTATGGGATTGAGTGTTTGTGCAACATTAAAACAGTTTGGAGCAGAGCTCAATTTTGTAAAGGTTGTGGATCCTTGAAACCACATTTTAAGCTTGTTAGGACCTTGCAGGGTTGAGTGGTTTTATAGTGACAAAACACTCCAGAGCAAAGCTTAAAGCATGTACAAGGTGTGGTACCTTTCAAACTACATTTTAGAGAACTAAAGTTTGGAGGTGTGCAAGGATTCTACCCTTTAAGTATGGATGTACCCAAGTTGGGGAACCATGGAAAATTTAGGTGTGATTTTTGTGGTTGCTTAATTTTTATTGGGGAACTTATTCAACCCCCTCTTTTAAGTTCTTGATCCTCAATAACTACCATTGTGTTATAAAAGATAATAAGAAAAAGCTTTCTAGTAATCAATATTCAAATTGATATTTTATTATTTGAATCAAATGAAAATAAAGATGAAGATCAATCTTAGCAATATGAAGGTGCACATAAGTATGGCTATCAAAGTTTTTTAGCATCTGTACAAAATTTCTCAACAATTCCAGAATAGACATTAATAGAAATCACAATTGAAATTAAACTGATGTCTCTAATGATTAACTCAACATAGTTCCAAAAGAATTCAATATAATAAATATACTACCAAATTCATAACTACAATAACCAAAGGAAAAAAACAAAAATTATGAATGATTACAAGACAAGAAACAAATAGCCTTTAACATAATTTAGTAACATTATAACTTAAGCTTGCAAAAATCATAGCTACCACTACACATAATTGTTCAAGTAATTCTAAAATTTGCAAAAAGAATCATTAAATAAAACTCTAACTTTACGTAGAATTTTTAATTTTAGGGAATAACATGAACAAAAGCATCTTTTCTCATCAAAGTAATATAGTAATTCTTGGTTATTAAGCAAGATTAATCCCTATTAACATTGGCTCCAATAGCCATTGCAACTTGGGCAAACTATAGGTAATGCACTTTATATCCTAATTGAAAACATGATAGATTTGAATGAATAAAAACTCATTAAACTCTAAGAAGCATTGGCTTGTGAAAAATACATATTAATAAAATGAGCTGCATAGAAGGAAACATTTTGGAAAGTATAAATGTAAGACCACGAGAGATATTTCCTATATATCACGTGATATGAATAATAATTTTACAATGTTCTTTTCAATAAATATTTATTTTCTCAAATATAAAGCCAATCATGATGAACTATATTAGAACTTTTTGTTTGCTAATCATTCTTTCAAGGATTTTTGTTTCTAATATTTTGCAAAACTATTTGGAATTTTATATCTTCTTTTTGCTTGTAAATAGCTTTAAAAGTAATGACTATTTAGAATATAGTTCATAGTACTTTTATTTTTGTATCTGTAGTGTATAGTGGTTTATCTTTTGATAGGTGTAGTTGTGCAAGATCACCAATCAAGATGATGGATTTACCTCTAAAAGGCTCCTAAGTAGTTACACTATGATTTGTTTAAGTTATATATAAAAAAAGAAATATTAATTCTGAATAATATTATAAGATTATTATTAACATTACCTAATATGCTATAAAAATTTCTCTTAGTCTTTCTTCTATACTTTCAAGAATTTTTGCTCCTATAAAATTTATTTCATCAATAAGTATGTATTTTGTGATGACTAATGCCTCTTGAACTTTGATAAGTTTTCATTCTTTTAATTTTATCATATTTTCAATTTGTATATGAAGTATATTGTGTATTGCCTTTCTAGATATGTTAAAAGTTGTCACACTTGTTGGAGCTAATGTTAATAACGATTAGTCTTTGTTATAGCAAATAATTATTATATTTCTTTCATAACAAAATTTTTCATCACCTTGCTATTTATTAAGATTTAAATTATGAATCTATTTAGACCTAGTTTTATCAAAGTAAATATTTTTTCTCATATTTAATAATGCATAACAAATCATGCATTGTAGATGTTTAGTTTTTTAAAAGCTTAAAGTGTAATATTGTTGAATTATCTTAAAGGTTGTTTATTGTTTGTGTTGAACCTTTTTGTAGCCTTTCTCTACTTTTATAACTTACTTCAATAATGTAATTTGTAGTATTGAATTATCAAAAGGCTTTTGGAAGTATGGTAAGCTAATCAAAAGAGCCATCTCTTTAGTTTTTGTGAATATCTCTTCTACATAGCATTTCTTTTTCTGTTCTTGGAATAATTGAACACTTTTGTACAACTCTTGATAGAATTTGGTATTCGTATTAGTACATATCTTCTTGAGACTGAGATTGATTCTCATCTTTGGCTTCACTTTCATCTCCCTTTGGTTCTAGAAGTTCATTTTCAATATCAGTTATTGAAAGTTTTTTCTTATTGTCTTCTATTTGGATAGTTGTGATATGATTGTAGTATTTTATTATCTTCTATTCCAAACTATTCGTTGGCATCTTTAAATGGATAGTACAACATAGTTACGCACAATAGTAATTAATCCATTTTTTTTCATTCTTTTGGTTGTTTCTGAAATATTGGTTGAGTCATCATTTCCTTGGCTCTGATATCAGATTTATGATATCGGAGCCCCAATATTGGATACTCGATATTAGGCCCCTAGATGCATTATCAGATATTTGATATTGGGAGATATGGGCTAACCTATAAATATAGTGCTTGGATGCACAGTTTGGGTAATAGTTTTGCATTAGTTTTTCATAGTTTTGTCAATAGAGTAGTTGAACTCTTGTAGGTTTATTCCATAATCTTACAAAACAATTAGTGAGTGCCAACAGAGTGGATCTGAGTTAGTTATATGGAGTCTTATTTGAGTGGCAATGTACCTGGACATATTCCATGAATGACAATAAGATTTAGATTCATTCTTATTCATTACAACACTTTGACTTATATTAAATTTAATTTTCATATAATTTACTTTTTATGTACTTAGATAATATTTACATTTTCATGCATGTTAATTAATTACGCACATACGTATGATTGCTTCAAGCATGCATATGATCCTTGGTAATCCCAACAATGCTTAACGTTTGGTAACACAGTAGTGTTATATGTGTTCAGGATGTGCACCAAAGGTGGGATCAGATACTTATGTTAGGGTAGTTGGTTATTAATTAGAAATTAGATTAGTTGAATTAATTATAAATTGAGTTTTATCCTATTGTTAATCGTAGAATAATAAAATATAAAATAATAAAAATCATATGCCTCACTCTACACTAAACCATATGTGACAAAGCTAACACTCGTCCAAGTGGGAAGATAGTGAATTGTGATCAAGGCATAGCAATCTAAATACCACAGCTAGTCTCATCCATAGAATTCAACCAAATTATGTGTGAACACTTGTGATTCGTATTGTTGGACATAAGAGTACCTCGTCGCTCATCATTGGCGCTATTGCTGGAGATGGTGCTAGTTATCTAGATTAGTTATATTATCCACAATTGTTGTAGAGGTATTAATGATCTATCTTTTAAAAAATATAAATATTTTAAGTCACACACAGTATCAAACAAAACCATGTCTTCTTCATACAGGAGCAATAATGCATTGTATGATGAGAACACTTGTTAAGAGAAATGATAGGATATATATTGAGGAAAATTGGACTGAACAACCTCAAATAGGAGTTTCCTATGCTTATTTAGATCCTTACTACACTTAAAGACTACAT
>MNCI01027350.1:0-13874 GCA_015680685.1 Gnetum montanum
GCATTATTCAAAGAGTTGCAAATGGTATGAAGACCTTATTTAGTTAAAAAAATAAATATAAAAAGGAATTTATTCTAGCTTGGGATATTCAAAAACAACTTTATTAGGCCATTGTTCAACTTATTATTCTTTATAGGTGTGTTATATAGGGTCATGCTCTATCAAATAAATATTAGAAATAAATAGAATGAATGAAAAAGCTTTTATTGCTTAATGAATTTAAAGTGAAGAGACAAACACAAAATGATATTATGCTTCTTGAAGTAGAGATGATGTTGGTAGAGTTTGAAGCTATTTGTTAATTTATGACCACCACTCATAATCTTTGTGTATATTTATTAGATAAATATTCCAAAAAGGTGATCAATGAAACCTATGATAAAGGATAGCTTCATGAGGAATTTCTGTCACTTAATAAATGGAATATTCATGAGTACATTCTTTATCATAATCCTAACCAAGCTTACAAAGTGATACAACAAGTAATACATTAAAAACTTTGGGAAATGTAGAAGGAAAAAATAATTTTATTTGAATAGTATTAGGAAAGGCTTTAATTCAAAGGAAAATTATTTATCTATTGTTATTCCTCATTAATTATGATACACGATTAATAAAGCACTAATGGGATCTCATCATTTGAAAGTTTAAATAAGTAAATGACATAAAATTTCTTGTGAAGAATGAATATGTTGAGAGTGTAATATAAATAGCATTGAATTAGAGTTCTAAAAAATGTGAACTTGGTGAGGACCAAGAACATAGAAGAGTAGTTGAATAAATTTCCCAAATAAAACTGCTATAGCCACAAAAGCCACACATAATTTTTACCTAGTTCCCAAACTTGGATACTTGCATACTCAGAGGATAGAATCTTTGCACACCCTTGGACTTTATTCCTTAAAAAAATGTGGTTTAGAGGGCATCACAACCTTTACAAAGTTTGAGCTCTACATGGAGTGTTTCATCGTCGCAAACACACTCAACCTTGCAAGGTCTTAACAAGCTCGAAATATGATTTCAAGGATCCCATAATCTCTATAAAATATGGGCTCCACACCAAAGTGTTTTGTTGCTGCAAGCACACTCAATCCTACAAGATCTTGAAAAGTTCTTAAGATGCCTTCTTGTAAGAAGCACATCAACCCTGCAAGGTTATAAAGAAAGAAGAATGATGGGCTGCGATATCGTGTACACGATATCGCGTCTTCCCCTACAATATCACGTATGCAATATCGTAGTGCACCGTCAAATCTATAAATAAGAGGTGGCTCTTCCTTGTTTCTAATTCTAGGCCTAGACCAGAGTGAAACTCTGGTAGTTTTACCTCTCTAGAGATAGAATAATTTCCATGTGCCTATAGTAGGAGCTCCAAAGTGAACGGATCTTTATTCGAGCAAATATTGTACCTGAGCACAAGTTTGTGTACGATAATAAAGATGAACTTCTTTGATAAAGCTTGCAGTGCATGGAATAGGCTAAATAGGATTTTATTTGTTGTTATTTACTGTTAATTATTTACATGCTTTATTAGTCATTAAATCTCTCTCAACCCTTCTCTCCTAGTTAAGTGCTTCAATACGACCGCTTCGAGCATGTGCGTTACGCTTGGTGATCCCAGCAACGACTAGCATTTGGTAACCAAGGTTGCATTGGTTTAGGGTGTGAACGGTAAGTGGGAATGGATACTGATGCTAAGTTAATTAAAGCTTAGTTAGTTAGTTAAAGTTAGTTAATTANAAGTGTTCCATAAGGCGTGTAGGCACTTAGTTTGTGGAGTTCGACCGGATCGTGCGTGCTATGCTCGTATTCGTATGGTTGAGTGTAGGGGTACCTCGCCACTCATCATTGGCGCTGTTGCAGGGGACTAAGTGTTTGTGCGCTAAGTAGAACATAGGAGATCACTCACATCATTGGGAGCTTAAACAAACCTTAGAGTTAATTAAATGAAAAATTATATAATGGTTAATTAGCACACTGAATTAAACTAAGATGTCTTCTTCTTGAAACAAAAGCAATTCACCACCTAGGGATCATACAAGAAACAGTCGGCAATCTAAAACACATAACCAAAATCCACCAGTTCCTCAACAATACCAAGTGGTATATACCCATCCCGATGAGTATATACCAAATTTTACCTTTATCCTCCATCAGGATGAACAACTATGCTGGAGAGATTTGCAAGGTAACATAGTGTTACCTCTAGATCGGGCAGTCCCTAACATGCTCCTCCATGCTCTGGCATAGATAGGCATGATACAACTATATGCTGAATATGTTATAGGTGATTTTGACACAAGGGATTATCATCCCATAGAAACACAACATTTAAGGGACACAAGGCAAGAGAGCCACCATACATTGTTGAAGGGAAAAGGGGTCCTGCATGTCCTAAGAGAAATTGGAGATGGTGAACCACTTATAACGGGTTCTCCATCAAATGATGTTCCCCCTCATAACGATAATGAGGAGGTGGGGTATTAGAACCTACGCTCGATGATACAAAACCTTGGTTCTGATCCCCATGAATGCCAATTGTTCACTGAGGGAACGAAAACACATGACAAGGACGGGCACTCAGATCGTCATCACGATCGGGGTTGAAGCCATCGAACAAAAGGTAAGAAACATCGTCATGGCGATGGTTCTCCTTCTTCTTCCCCTTCATCACATCATTCACCATCTCCTTCCACATCAAGGTACAATCATTAAGAGCATAATGGTGAGGATAAGGGTAAGTGAAATGAGAGACCTCGACGAGAGAGTCGAGAGAGAGGACGAGGGTAGTCTAGAGAGTTTAGGCATGAAAGAAGGGAAACTAGGGAACAACGTAAGCATCATAGACGTTATGAAAGAGATTATCATGAAAAACCCCTACTTGCAACCCAGAGTATGCTAGATATCACAGAGGTAGTGAGAATACCAACAAGGCATCAAAAAGATAGTTGGATCAAAAGACTTGACATGAACAATATGCCACGGTTTGAAGGGGGATACAACGCTGATTTGCAAAATCATTTACAAGCATTCCATAATTCCTGTGCCTTGCAAAACATAGAAAATGAGTGGCAGAAACTAAAGTTGTTTCCTAGGACACTCATAAAGGAAGCAAAGAGTTGGTACTGGTTCTTAGAATTGGAAACCATTAGGAGGTGGAGTACAATGTTAGAACTCTTCAACGATAAATATCAAACGTACTCCAGAGTGTCTAACTTGCGTAAGAAGATCCAAGGATGGAAACAAGGCAATCACAAACCATTGGATGCTGCCATGGGCTACTATTATGCATTGCTACATCATTGCCCAGGCCATGGTTACGCACCACAGGATCAACTACGCCACATTGTAGATGGGCTAAGGTACGAAACTTGGAGAACCCTTGGGACTTATGCCCAAGGGAGATTATCAGAACTTAGATCCCATGAAGTTCATCGATTTTTGGAGCAAGTAGCCAAAGAAGAAGGGGAGCTACAAAAAAGAGAAAGCGCGGAAGAATATAACCATGATTCTTCCCTTCGGAAGAGGGAAGTAAGATTCTGCGATGAAGAGGATGGGTCATCACTTGAAGAGTTGGTGAATAGAAAAACCTTAATACTTTAGAAGCTAACAACTGAAGTGGCGACTAAGGTAGATTAGATACAGGACTCCTTGGATAATAGATTTGAACTTGTCCTGAAAATCGTAGAGGAGTCTAAGGAGGAACAAAGTAGTGACAAGGACAAGAGAAAGTGGAGAGATTTAGGCCATGCACGTAACAAAGGTAAGGAGAAAATGAACATCGCCGATGAGGTTGTAGATTCGGACACAGAAAATAACGGTGGATGTGAGATCTGCCAATATGACCATCCTAAGGGATGTTGCCCAATAATCTCACATCTACAAGAGTCTGGGGTGTATGCACTCAACCCGAGACTTAATAGACGACAGGCACCCCAAAGGTTACCTTATCCCAAAGGTAACCCAAGGCAGTTCCACCAATCATTAACATATTATCCAAGTGGAACTTTGCCAGAACCTATCAGGCAACACTAGTAGTGGCAACACCCACAGTCATGGGGGATGCCACCACCTAGGCAATAGTACCCTTACTGGCAACCAGATCCGTATGGTGATTACGTGTAGCAGCCGGTTTCTCCAAGTGACTCCATGGGTCACACAACTCCACAACGTCACTACTAAGTTTGGGAGTACTTTAGAAGGACTCCTTCTCCTTTGAGAGATGCTCCACATCCATACCATCCCCCAAATCCATCCGCCTCTCACACATCGTTAGTTCCCATACCACCTACTCCAACAATGCAAGGGGAACTCCCCACTCAACCTTAGCAACGTAATGCTATGAGAGCTATGAACCTTCAACCAGCTACTGGTTCTGACCACTGCAAGAAGAGAAGATCCTTCTTCAGAACTAAAAGCCCAGACAAGCTCTCACAACCACAAGCGGTTGAGTCTGTGCACGCTCCTCCAACACATAAGGCTTCGGAGCTTCCTTCAAATCAATACTAGAGCTGAACGCATATGATTATGTTAACACATACTGTAATTGACTGGATCAAGGTAGGCCACCTTCCCAGGAAACTATTTGACCCTGGAAGTTAATCTACCTCCAAGTCTCTAGGAATGAACCACATAAGGCTCTTCTTGACTCAGGTTCCAAAGTCAACTTAATCTCACGAGAAATGTATCAAGCCTGGAACCTGCCCCAACTTAAGAAGAGCAACATTCAACTAGAGCTGGTTAACCAATCCATCACCATTCCCTTGGGATTGGTGGAGGACATCATTATCACTGTGTGTGGTTGGTCATGCCCAGCTGATTTCCTAGTGATAGAAGTTAACAACAACAAAGGGGACTTCCCAATTATAATGGGAAGGGCATGGCTAAGTATAATAGACGCATGCCTAGGAATCCACAATCTTTCCTTGGAAATATCTAAGGTAAACATTTATGGAAGATCGAGAAGAAGAAAGTTCCATGCATCACATATAGTGACTCAGAGGGTGATGACATGGAGAAATGCTCAGCATCTCCTATATGCAACAGGTGTGCCTTGGAAACTCTAAGACAAAGGTGCCTATATGTAGCAACTACACAACAAGTGGACACCCCGTGGTTGACAGCTAATTGAAAGAGAAACCGACCAACATGCATGGAACGAACTGTGGGAATAACTCATGCCAACAACGAAGGCATAAACACATTAGAGTATGAGCATCGCCGACTTCCACCCCTTAACCTGAAAACATCAATCAGAAGAAGTTGGGCACTTTTAAGAAATTTAAATAGACGTTCGTTATTTTGGTACTCTCCTTTTCGATTCAGTCATGGGGGAGATGGTCACCTATGCTAATCAATTGGGGCCCTCAGTTATTTTTAAGTTTTTTCTACACATTTTTATTTGACACGTTTTTGTTTTACACGTTTTTGTTTTACACATTTTTGTTTTACACATTTTTGTTGTGTGTGTTTCGCTGACTTTTCTTGCTTTTGTTTTACAACATCGTTCATACTTTTTCATTTCTTGTGTGTGTGTGTGTGTGTGTGACTTATCGATTTTGTTAAGTTTGTCACCTAATAAGTGTTCTTAATGATGGCATGAACTATTTTCCTATTGATTGCTAATGTTTTATTTTTACCTTTAAGTTATGATGTTGATACTAAGGTATGGTTCTTTTGATATAGCAGGCAATGAGTCCACTTCATCCATCCATCCAAAAATTTCTATGGTCTCTCTCGGCTTGGAAATGTACAGTCCCTTTCTAAATAAGAACTATTAACGAATTAGTGACTGGACATTTCTCAAGCTAAGGAAGGACTCAAGGATTGAAAAGGGTGTGACTTCAAGGGAGCTTGATGCATTTGTGTTGGCCATTCTCTTGGGTGCTTGGATGTTTTCTTCTTAAGTTTTCTTACCATTTCGACGTTACCCAATTATTGAGAAGTCAAGCCAATAAAAAATAACAAAGTCTTTGCATGGTGTGGTTCTCATGCATAAACACATTAAAAAAAAAACAAACAACTGTGAGAATTCAAAGCACACCCCTTAGAAGAAATAATCATTTGGGCTACAAGCACTGGTTATGGAACTCAAAATAAAAATGTTCCCTCTAACTAAGGCCCTTCTCGCTTCCCATTCTCTCCTCATTTGTTTCGTCAGAATGGTGGTGGCTCTTGGGAGAAGGCATTCTTGTTAGTTCAAGATGATGGATTGGCCGAATGCATTAATGCGAAGTCACTGGATGTGGTTTGTTTGAGGCCAGACTTGGAATGGGATCTACTAAGTCACATTAATCATGAACTACACAAGGGGCTGTACACCACCTTGTTCTTGGGATTCCATTCCATTCTCTTCTTTCCATCCTTCTCTCCATTGTTCACCTCATTGCCGGTTGTATCATTAGTGTATATTTTGGTTGATGCATTGTTTTCTTTTTGGTAAATTCTTATGGTTCAGACTCTAACTCTTATTCCAAATGACATTCCCAGAGCCTACGGACTCTTTGAATGTGGGTTTGTCAGGGCATTAAGGGCATGAGCCTGCTTTGGGAAGGACCCACTGACATTCCTATTTGGTGCACTAGTTAACTTCTTTCCCTTAACATTTTTGTAATCAACTTTATTTTGTTCATTTCCATCTTGACATCCATTTCATCGATGTTATAGTTGTCTCTATTTCTCCATCTTTCTTATTCCTTTTCCTTCTCCATTTTATTGCTACCGGAGGTTCGCTCTCAGTCATGGGGGTTCGGACTCAAATTTTTTCGATTTTCTCCTAACCCCTACACCTTCGGTAGTCACCACTATGATATCTCCATATTCGTATCAGCCATACCAGAACTCAGCCAATGGACATTTCACCGAAGAAAGGTATCAATTGCATTATGATTCATTTACCCTTGCTAATATAAAGACTATTGTATTGACCTAAATTGTTGGTGTGAGGCTGGAAGGGAAACAGACACCGAAAGATCATTGGGCAGCCACAGCTGACCCTGCCTTCACTCGAGGGCAAGCTGGAAAAGTAAACGAAGGTAGAGTGCCTTGGATGGTTTGCACGCAAATCAACCAAGGACTTCCCAGAGCGTAAGCTACAGCTAGCACTGGGGTTATCGTAAATGATGTCTTAAAATGTGTAAATGCGCGTAAAATGTAAACATGAGCCATAAGACATAAGATGTAAATGTAAATTTAAGGTGTAAACAAAACGTACACTATAAACTGAACGTAAACTGAATGTAAGCAGAAATGTCAATAGAGCATAAAATAGAAAATGGAAATAATGTTTGGTTGGCAAAACGGAAATAATATATTGCTTAGAACAAATGTGCACCGGTCAAAGCATAGCTGCGTGTAGATGGCAGGTTGAACGCCTAGCCCCATGGTGAAGTAACACGATGATGCGATGATGTGATGTGATAAATGTGAGAAATTCTTGGATGCCAACAGTCAGGTGTGCCAAGTGCCTAAGGATTGCAGGTTCTGTATTTTCTCAGAATTGCCAATGTCTCCAATTGCCAACCCTCGATTTATGTGAATTGATAGGGTATTCGGGCATGAAATTCAAGAATGGAATCAACAACTAGAAGATGAGAGGAAAGTGGATCTAGTGACATGTGTCTAATGGATAGTTGTGCTTGGGTTGGATGCATGCTAGCGAGAGTTGGATGTGTGTCGAACAGTTGTGCACAAGTTGGATGTGTGTTGACAAGCTACATTCTTGATGAGGTACATCGCATTTTACAATTTATGGGTTATTCAAGCCCATGAAAGTACATTTAATTTAGACCATGAGGGCTTGACTATCCCACAAATAAAGATTTACAATGAAATGTACAAGGGAAATTTGACCCGTCTTGCTTGAAACTTCTTTGTCCCTGAGTTTTTCTGAAATTTTCTAGGAGTTGCTGATGCTGAGAATTTTCTGCAATTTTCTAATGCTGAGAATTTTCTGTAATTTTCTGATCCTAAGAATTTTCTAATGTTGAGAATTTTCTGACACTCAGAATTTTCTGGAATTTTTTGGAAGTTGCTGATGCTGAGAATTTTCTAGAATTTTTTGGAATTTTCTGGGAGCTGGTGATACTGAAATTTTTTTGGAATTTTCTTGAATTTTCTGATGCTGAGAATTTTCTGGAATTCTTTGAAATTTTCTGAAAGTTGTTCATGCTGGACTCACACTGCCAACGTGACCAGGGTATCAGTGATAGAAATGAGCATTTTTGGAGCTGAAATATAAAGTTTTGGAGGCTGAAACTTGGAGAAATCATTAATAGACCTTGAGGGTGACTTGTCCCTTCAAAATCAGACCATTTTGAGGCTATTTTGAGGCTATGAAAGTTGGTCACGCTGTGGTCATCCCTAGCATGATTGCCCAACATGACCTACAAAAAACTATGTAGTCTAGCTTGAAATTTGGACTCTTGAATGCTGAGACTTGGAGTGGACATCAGCGGTTCTTGAGGATGGCTTGCACCTTCAGATTAGGCCATCTTTAACTTGATTTTGAAGCTGTAGGAGTTACTCACGTTGAGGAAAAACTAGCTTGATAGTGTGATCAAGCTGGCTTGAGCAAGCTGGGCTTGGGTTCCATGCCTTAGTTAAAATTTTCCTTCCAAATTCTTGAAAGGGCTTGAGTTCTTGTTTCAAAGTGTTAGGCCAAAATTAGTTGTGTTTCATTGGCCCCTCTTTGTTGACGTCTGGAGGAATCCACCCAAGAGGCGTCGACAAAGAAGTGCAAAACACCATGAACAACAAAGCATCAAACATTAACCGTCGACCCTTGGCTGGGTGTCATCGTACCATTTTCAAAAGTACATGGGATTTAGGGAATGTGGTTCAAGATGCAAGGGACTCAGTTGTAACCAAGGAAGATAGGAGGTTAAGGGCTATGATTGCTGCTGGGATTTGTGGGAGAGGAATGCTCTCTTATGAATAAGTTATGTCATTGGTCTTTGTCAACAGCCGGGTTTTCAGCAGACTCGGAACCAAGACATAGGAGGTGCATTCTTTGGAGAAATGGGACTCTTATAGGGTATTTGCAGGGCCTATTGTAAATAGCCAAAGCCACGCGATGATGTGCAACATGGTCTTTTTGAGACACGAGTGTAATTATTTTTCAAGACAATTGCCTTCTTGCCTGGGGCTTGTATGAGAATCGCCAATAGTCTTTTGTTTATGATGTCAACGGGGTCATGAAGACCTTTTCCGTGCATTTCGCTCTTTGACCCTTTTGTTTTGTTTTCTTTATTTTTGCTTTTCTTTGTCTTTCTTTTTCTTTCATTTTTCTTTTTTTTTTGTCTTTTTGAAAGAGCTTGCTTTTTTGTGCTGTGCTTGTGTATGAGCACTTGCATTTTGCATCATGTATTGTGTATTGTGTTTTGCATCGCAACTGCTTAGATAGCTACAGTGTGCAACAATGTATCAAGAGTATTGAGCTAAGTGGAATGTATCTGAGGGTATAACTGAGTAGGACATGATGGGGGAAATAGGGGATGTATCAGGAGTCAGGAATGTACTTATAAACGAATTGATTAACCCAGTTATGTATGTCAAGAAGAATGTGATACCTTGTCGTCACGATGAAGTGTATCTATGCATGAATGCCTCAAAAGTGTCATTCTGCAAACACAACTCCAAGAAGACAAGAGAAACCACCAATGAAACAATTAGCTAAACACTTTAACAAGGAGATGGAGTCACCATGTGCAATTCTCAACATAGATAGAATTATGAATAACATCAGCTTCATTAGTATCCATGAGACAAATCATGCAGCAAGTCTTTGTGGAACATGAACAGCCAACTGTAGCAACAGATCTTTTCAAGTTTTGCCTGGTTGTTGATGATGTCACCAGTTTATAGTCTTAGCAGACTGTTGTGGATTAGTTTTATGTAGTAACCCCTTGGATGGTGCCAGTTTAGCATCGTAGCGGACGGTGCATTGCTATTTTATAGTCATAGCAAACTGTGAAGAGGCAAACTAGTTTATAGTCTTAGTGGACTCTGGATGCTAGTTTCATGTCATGGCGAACTGATGTAGCAGTTTAGTGTCATACCGAACAGAGCTCTTTGGTATTAGTTTTAAGTCATGATGCTAGGACTACTCTATGGTATCAGTTTTAAGTCATGATGCCAGGACTACTCTGTGGTATCAGTTTTAAGTCATGATGCCAGGACTATTCTGTACCAGTTTATAGTCATAGTGGACTGATGCTTACCTTGCAT
This sequence comes from Gnetum montanum, assembly GCA_015680685.1. Classification (NCBI taxonomy): domain Eukaryota; kingdom Viridiplantae; phylum Streptophyta; class Gnetopsida; order Gnetales; family Gnetaceae; genus Gnetum; species Gnetum montanum. The sequence continues at coordinate 10,228 of MNCI01027350.1, forward strand.
GTGTAAAGTGTGATGCTGCATGCATGGTCATGCTACGTGCCTGCAAGATCCTGTAAAAATCAACTAGGAAGAAAATAACATCAAGCGATACCTGCTGTACATAGAGTTAGAATGTATGAATGAAAGAAAAGAAATGCAAAAAGTGATAGTTTTAGGCCGTTCTGAGCCATAAGCTAGTTTAAGGCCTTTTTGGGCCATGTGTTTTTGTAGTTTTATGTTTTTATGTTTGATGTTTTTCAAATGCAATGTGTAAACTAAGTTGACAAATGTCTAAACAAAGTAAAATGCATGATCTAAGTGAGTAGGAAAAATGTAAACGCATAGGCTAGTGCAATGTAAACAAAAGTCAAAAATGCATGTCAGAGGGATAGGCAGAAGGTAGGCAAGCATCTAGCACATTTTCAACCAAGGGACATTTTTGGTCATGTAGTTGCTTCCTAACTAGGCATGGATTAGGGAGCATGCAAGGTTTAGGGTCCTATGGGGGGCTGTTGGCTTCAACCACTCGTTCGGGTGTGTTAGCCTTAAGTGTTGCATTGGTTTTCGTAGGTGTACCATTAAGAAACTCTTTTTCCGAAACTTGCACCATGTTTATGTTGTGGATAGTCGAAGAGGAAACGTTATCACCATGGATGATAACTTGACCACCTTTGTATGGAAGATGGATTTCTTGGTGGATGGGAGAGGAGATGGCCCTTAGTTGAGCTAGCCAAGGCCTGCCTAGAATCATGTTGAAACCTAGCATCTTCTCTATGATAGTGAAATCTGCGCTAGTGGGGAATTGCTCTCCCACTACAAAGGCTAAGTTGATTATACCCTTAATTGTGACACGTAATCCATTGAAGGATTTTAGACATGTGGTTTTGGTTGGCCTGATTTCATCTGCCAATCCTAACTTGTCGATGATGGAGTACAGGACTACATTCGTTGCTGCACCATCATCAACATGTACTTTGCGGATGGTGCACTGCCCAACATGAATGCTAATGGATAGTGGAGCTGTAGTGACTTCCCCTCTTTTTGGTTTGAGTTTAAGTACATCATCACGAAAGGCTAAGGTTGTTGAACCCAATTCTTGTGGTGTGGGAGGAAACATTGTTGCATGGATGGATACCTCATTTGCAGGGATGTCCTCCATAATAGGAATGGAGGCTAAGACCTCGGCCAATGCTTGGAAGTGAGTAGGTGAGGCCATGACTAGGTCGTATAAGGTAAATGTTGTGTTCTTTTGCTTAAGCGTTTGCTTTACCTGGGTTAGTGTAGCTATGAAGGCCTTGTCATTAGCCGTTGTGTTGGATTTTACTTTCTCCGTGAAGCTTGAGAGACAAACGTCTCGGGAGGGGGACTTAGGCTTAGTTTGCTTGGCGGTAGGGGCCTCAGTGTTTAGTTGTTGTTTGGTAGTTGTGGCCTTTGCTTCGGCCATGGGAGTTGCGAGGTGCTCGTTTGTTCTCTTGCGTTCCCATTTGGTGGGTTTACCTAGGTTGCCAGTGGGGTCGACCCTCAAGGGAGGAGGGATAGAGATGTTGCCCACTGTTGGGCTTCAGGTAGGTGAGGGGCCATTACGTTGTGGCACCTTGATGATGAAAGGTTGCTTGGTGATTTTTGTTGCTGCGTCATGCTAGTTTAACGTCTTAGCAGACGAATGTTGTGGAGCCTTAACCATAAAGGGTGTTGTGGGTGCCTGGGGTGGCACCTTGATAACAAAGGGAGGCCTCTTGTTTGTGGAGGCTAGGGGAATCCTTGCCTTGCTAGGAGGCACACAGATCACAAAAGGTTTTTGCACAGGTTTGGGCTTGCCACCTATGCTAATTAAGTTTATGACATAGGAGGCATCGTCTGTGTTGGATTGACTTGCCATGTCAATCACTAGTTGGCCTTGTTCTATCATTCCTTGCAGGTCATCTTGCAAGGCATGACAATTGTTTGTAGTGTGACTAGCCATTTGATGGTAATGATAGTATTGATCCAATTTAAAATGTTGTGGGACCGGGGGCTCATTTGGTACTACTAAGGTGGGGTTCCTTAGTAGCTTGTAGTACCTATCATGTTTTTGGCGGGTAATTTCCGATACGTGTTTGTGTTGGATTTGCCCGGCTTTCAAGAGTTGCTCCAATAGTTGAGAGGGTTGCATCGGTAGTGGTGTGTACTTTGAGTGATCCTTGCATTGAAAGTTGGGCTTTGGAGTGGCCCCTGCCGATGTAGGTGAGTTGGCACCAAAGTTGGAGGCTTTGTTAGCTGGGGCTTTAGGTTGCTTAGCTATTGGGCCCCAGTTGGTTGCTTTTGTGATTACAGCTACTATTACCTCAGTTGTGTTTTTCTTGCGAGTATGTTGGTTTTTGTAGGCCACATAAGCTGGGTCATTACTTGGTTGTGTAGCCTCTTCTATGTCTTTAATTTGTACAAATGCCTGACTCAAAGTACAAGGTTTTAGATAATAAAGCTTCAATTTAATGAAGTTATTTGCGGCTACCTTAAGGATGATAAGTAGATATGTTTCAGGAATAGGTTCATGAAGTTCATTTAGGGTGGCACTCCATCTTTGGATAAATTTTTGTGCTGGCTCTAAAGGCACTTGACACTTGTTTAATTTGAATCAAGCTATCTAATGTGGCTTCAGATTTTAGATTGTATTTGAAACGGGTGACAAACTGGTGCAACAAATCCTCCAGAGAAGATATAGAGCTACGGGGTAAGGCTCAGTACTAGTCTAAGGCTCTTCCTGTTAAGGACATAGCAAATACACGCAAAATTACATGGGGCCATTCCTAAAGCAAAAGACTTTCAATTCAAAATGTCACTAGGTGGGCATTTGGGTCTCCCTCTCCATTGTACTTGGTCAACTGAGGTAGAGAGACACCCTTTGGAAAGGTTAAGGGTGGAACTGAGGGGTCAATTGGGTCATCTTGATAAAAATCTAGTACCTTGACTTCCTCATTGTTCAAAGTTTTAAGGTGTTTTAATTATTCTACCAAGGAGTGCATCATTTTTTGTGTGTCTGCCCATTCTTGGGCTGTAGGCAGACTAGCGGTTTGGGTTGATGGTAATTGATAATCACTCGATTGTGGCATCATTTGTTGAAAAAGAGGTTGTTGGATTATTGTTTGTTATGGCAGGACAACATTCGAGGCTGAGATTATGGGATGTGGTACACTGTAATGAGTAGATGGGTTTTGCTGAACAACTGGTGGGACCCACTACCCAGTCACAGGTTGTGAAGTCATCGTTGATGTTTGTTGGATTTGCACCTGAGGTATGTAATGGATGGATGTGGAAGCTGGTATGACCAATGGCATTCCAATCACTTGAGGTTGAAAAATTGACTATGCATTGGTTTGGGGAAGGAGTTGTTGGGACTGTACTTATGGAGGAATGATGGAAGTAGATGCATTAGAGTGAATATTATTGGGTACGGAGAAGATAGGAATGGAAGTAGGTACCTCTTGTCGGGAAACTAGTGCTCGAGTGTTTGCGGATGAAGGAGGAAGTACCATTTCTTCCAGGAAAGGGTAGAATAATGGATTTGTGTAGGCATGGGGACTAACAGTATGGTAGGAATCTCCATGTTCAGATTGAGCTGCAAAATCATCTTCCTCATCTTGAGGCTCTATTGGTAGTAGCTGTAAGGCTTGACTTCTAGCCATAAGAAG
>MNCI01027354.1:8305-46633 GCA_015680685.1 Gnetum montanum
GGGCTTGGGCCTGGTTTTTTTGGGATTAAGGACTGGGCCCCCAATGTTTAGTTGTTGTATACTAGGTGTGTCCTTTGTTTCAGCTGTGGGTGTTGTTCGTTGTTCGTTTGTCCTCTTCTGCTACCATTTGGTAGGCTTATCCGTGTTTTTGGCAGGGTTGACTCTTGAGGGAGGAGAGGTTGAGATGTTTCCTACGGTTGGGCACTGAGTAGGTGAGGGGCCATCGCGTGGTGGCACCTTTATGACAAATGGTAGTTTGGGAGGTGTCGTTGTTGTTTGACTAGCTTGTTGTGGCACCTTGATAACGAAAGGTTTCTTTGCTATTGTCATTGATGCAACATGCCAGTTTAACGTCTTAGCGGATGACTGTGGTGGTACTTTGACCACAAAGGGTGTTTTCGGTGCTCGGGATTACGTTGAATCTTGTCAGTTTAACGTCTTAGTGGATGTGTGAGGTGGTGGTACTTTGACCACGAAAGGTGTCGTCGGTGCTCTAGGTGGAACCTTGATGACGATGGGAGGCCCCTTGCTCATGGAGGTGGAGGGGATTGTTGCCTTGCTGAGAGGCACACGAATCACAAAAGGTTGCTACACAAGTTTAGGCTTACTATCTATGCCAATGGAGTTTATGACATAGGAGGCATTTTTTGTGCTGGATTGATTCAGGGTGTTGACGTTCAGTTGGCCCTATTCTATCATTGCTTGTAGATCATCCTTTAACACACGACAGGTGTCAGTATTGTGACCGGACATTTGGTGGTAGTGACAGAATTGGTCTAACTTGAAATGTCGTGGAATTGGGGGCTCATTTGGTGCTGCTAAGGTGGGGTTCCTCAATAACTCGTAGTTCCTATCATGTCGGCGGTGAGCATTCTCCGCTACGTGTTTGTATTGGATTTTCCTGGCTTTAAGGAGTTGCTCTAGTAGTTCCGAAGGTCGCGCAGGTAGCAATGTGTACTTAGAGCGATCCTTGCGTTGAAAATTAGACCTTAAGGTGGCCCCTGTTGTTGCAGGCGGGTTGGTACTGGTGTTTGTTGTTTTTGTGCTTGCGGCTATAGTTTCTGTTGTTTTCTGTCGTTTGGCAATGTGTTGGTTCTTGTAAGCCACATAGGCAGGATCATTGCTGGTTTGCGCAGCTTGTTCAATGTTCTTGATCTGTGTGAATGCTTGGCTCAACGTTTGAGTGCTTAGGTAGTATAGTTTTGACTTAATGAAGTCATTCACGGCTCCCTTCAGAATCATAAGCAAATACTTTTCAAGGATGGGCTCATGAAGTTCATTAAGGGCTGCACTCCATCGTTGGATGAACTTTTGCACAGTCTTGAGTGGTGCTTGTTTCACCTATATCAGACTGTCCAGTGTGGCTTTAGGCTTGAGGTTGTACTTAAATCGGGTAACGAACTGATGTAGCAGGTCCTCCAGAGAGGATATGGAGTTACAAGGCAAGGCTCGGTACCAATCTAAGGCTACACCCATTAAGGACATAGCGAACACTCGCAAGATTGCGTGGGGCCAAGCTTGAAGCAATAGAGTTTCTGATCGAAACGTGACTAAGTGAGCATTTGGATCTCCCTTCCCATTGTACTTGGTTAACTGGGGCAGTGTTATTCCCTTGGGTAAGGCTAACGGTTGCACTGAAGAGCTAATTGGATCATCGTGGTAAAAGTCTAGTACTTTAACTTGTTCAGTGTTTGCTATTTTGAGGTGGTTTGCCTCTTCAGCTAATACTTGCATCATTTGTTTGGCTTCTGCCCACTCTTGAGCGGTAGGCAAATTAGTTGGTTGGGGAGGTTGTTGGGTTGTCATTTGTTGCTGTGGAGCGATGTTCAGAGTTGTGGTTGTGGGGTGTGGCACGTTGAAGTGAGTGGGTTGTTGAACAAGGGGTATGGTTCCTTGCCTAGCCACAAACTGTGAAGTGACACCCTGGATGTGCGGGGCCGATGTAGTGAAATTGGCCCCATGCATTTGCACGTGTGGTATGTACTGGGTGGAGATGGGGGTGGGTAATCTCTGATGGGATACTAGTGCTTGTGTGCTCATTGACACTTGGTGAGCAGTCGTCTATCCCATGTGAGGATGGAGTGATGGGTTCATGTAGGCATGGGGACTGAGGGTGTGGTATGAATCCTCAGGTTCAGATTGTGCCTCGAAGTCATCTAAATCATGTTGGTTTTGGGGCTCCTCAGTGGGTCACCGTGAGTTTTGGCTCCTTGCCAGAAGGAGCTGGGAGATGAGCCTATGATGAGGGTCAGAAAGGGGGATGATGTCATATATGGAGGGGGCAAATTCATGACCTCCCATGTATATGTGCTTGAAGTTTTGTTTTGCCTCTTGCTCTGTGTGGTCAATAGGAAGGTTGGCCTGAATCTTCACACAGATGTAGTTATACTGTTCTTGTGTGGGGACTATGAAGGCGTGTGCATTAGAGGTCTGGGACTCCATGGTGATGTGTGACGGGGCAGCGTACGAGCTAGCTAACAAGTGTCGAGTGTGTTTCGGGCTAAGTGTGTAGAGTGTCCGGCGTGTAAACACTGAAAATTTTTCAAAGTGTCCAGCGTGTACGGCGTAAACGGGAGAAAATTTGGCTAAGTATGGAATTATGAACATAGTCGTACGCGGATGGCGATCTCGGGTAAGAGGAAGTCATCTCAGAATCGTTATGTTGTGTGTATTGTATGCCTTAGACAAGGTGATCCATGTTGGTGCCTATTAGTACTTAGACCGGTTTGAAGTAGGTGCGAATCGCAGCGAATTCGGCTTTGAAACAGGCTCGTTTTGTGTGTTTTTGTTGAAAAAACACTGTAGCGAGACTGTAGTGGCACTGTAGCAGCGTAAACACTGTAGCAGCATAGAAAGCACTGTAGCAGCATAAAATCATTGTAGCAGCGTAGACGCTGGGAATTTGTAGACAAAGTTAACGTATGGTTAACAGCATAGATGCTGAGAGACTTGCAAATAGTAAGTTTTAAATGGAGCAGCGTAGATGCTGGATAATTTGCAAACAGTAAGTTTTGAGCTGAGCAGCGTAAACGTTGGGAGGTTTCCAGAGAGGGCTAGCGTATACCCAACAGCGTAGACGCTGAGAGCTCTAAAGCATAGTAAGTTTAAGGCAGAGGCCCTTCTTCTAGCGCCATTTACTGTACCGTCCAAAATCGTCGGTCTCCAGCTGGAAGGANGAATTATGAACATAGTCGTACGCGGATGGCGATCTCGGGTAAGAGGAAGTCATCTNNNNGAACGAAGGTAGAGTACCTTCGGTGGTCTGCACGCGGATCAAACAAGGATTTCCCCAAGCGTATATCGATATATTGTACGCNATTAGTACTTAGACCGGTTTGAAGTAGGTGCGAATCGCAGCGAATTCGGCTTTGAAACAGGCTCGTTTTGTGTGTTTTTGTTGAAAAAACACTGTAGCGAGACTGTAGTGGCACTGTAGCAGCGTAAACACTGTAGCAGCATAGAAAGCACTGTAGCAGCATAAAATCATTGTAGCAGCGTAGACGCTGGGAATTTGTAGACAAAGTTAACGTATGGTTAACAGCATAGATGCTGAGAGACTTGCAAATAGTAAGTTTTAAATGGAGCAGCGTAGATGCTGGATAATTTGCAAACAGTAAGTTTTGAGCTGAGCAGCGTAAACGTTGGGAGGTTTCCAGAGAGGGCTAGCGTATACCCAACAGCGTAGACGCTGAGAGCTCTAAAGCATAGTAAGTTTAAGGCAGAGGCCCTTCTTCTAGCGCCATTTACTGTACCGTCCAAAATCGTCGGTCTCCAGCTGGAAGGAAACAGAAACCGGGGGATCACCAGACATGCACAGAAGACCCTATCTTCGCTTGAGGGTAAGCTGGAACGAACGAAGGTAGAGTACCTTCGGTGGTCTGCACGCGGATCAAACAAGGATTTCCCCAAGCGTATATCGATATATTGTACGCCGGGTTATACGTAAACAGCGTAACTTATGTGAAATCGAGTGTAAATGTACAAGAATGTAAACAATATGCATACAAGAATAAACGATAAAACTGTAACAAATCTTAGAAAAAATGTGGCGATGTCATTGCATAATGGAAGTTACAATGCACCGGTCTTAACGTAGTTGTGGATGTGACACAAGGTGGATGAAGAGCCCCAGTGAATGCAAGGGTTTGATAGCGTGCTGGTTTGGACTGCAGACATAGCGTAGAGGCTGTATGTTCAGCGTGCAGGGTTGGGGTCCAGCGTATAGGATGCAGGATTCTCCTTTTGCTTAGTGTGGTCTACCCTGATTTTTACCAAGATGCTTCCAATTTTTCCCACCCTGATCTGGTCAAAAATCAAAGTTTTTATACGGGTTTCGATGTTAGACTCAGGTCTGAAAGGGGATGAGTGGCTGTAAGGTGAGAAAAATTTAGATCGGGAGACAGGTGGTGCGTTGACTGAGTGTACGATATGTTACAACTGGACAGCGTATAGCATGCCAGCGTACAGGATGCCAGCATACAGGATGCCAGCGTACAGGATGCCATTGTAGAGGATGCCAGCATACAGGATGCCAGCATAGAGGATGCCAGCGTACAGGATGCCAGCGTATAAGATGCCAGCGTAGAGGAAAAATGTACCCAGCGTATAGGCATGAAAATGCTTTATTTTAAGGTCAAAACTTGATTTTCAAGTGCCTGAGAGCTACTGGGGACCTTGGGGAAGGTCCTAGGTGGTCTAGACCTTTAATTCTGGCCTGTTTAGAGGAGTTTCTGGAGCCCAAAAGTTGTTGTACGCTGGGCGTGCAGAGTACGTATGCTCAGCGTATAGGTCATGGAAATGCATCATTTCGAGGTTGAAACTTGATTTTTGGGTGCCTGAGAGCTGTTAGGGACCTTGGGGAAGGTCTTGGGGGGTCTAGATGCTCAGTTATGGCATGCTTTGACTCATTTCTGGGGCCCAAAAGTTTCTCTACGCTGGCTGCACCCTGGGCGTAGAGGAATGAAAGATCATCATTTGGTGCCCAAAATTTGATTTTCAAGTACCTGAGAGCTATTGGGGACCCTGGGGAAGGTCGTGGGGGGTCCAGACACTCAGTTCTGACATGTTTTAACTCATTTTTGGGGCCCTAAAGTTGCTGTACGCTGGCTGCACCCTAGGCGTATACGCTGGGCGTACAGGAATGAAAGACCATCATTTGGAGCCTAAAATTTGATTTTCAAGTGCCTGAGAGCTGATGGGGACCTGGGGAAGGTCCTAGGGGGTCCAGATGCTTAGTTTTGGCATGTTTTGACTCATTTTTAGGGCCCAAAAGTTTCTATACGCTGGCTGCACCCTGGGCGCATACATTGGGCGTACAAGAATGAAAGACCATCATTTGGAGCCCAAAATTTGATTTTCAAGTGCCTGAGAGCTGCTGGGGACCTGGGGAAGGTCCTAGGGGGTCCAAACGCTCAGTTTTGGCATGTTTTGACTCATTTTTGGGGCCCAAAAGTTGCTATACGTTGGGCTATACGCTGGCCAGCGTACACCAAGGTGTGCCCAGAGTATACTTAGTCAAAACCAAGTATTTTGAACCAAAAACTTGAAATTCTTGATGTTAGATGCTGATGTAGTCACCTTTGGGTCCCAAGGAACTCTCTCTTATTCAAATATGCTCCGTTTGATGCTATTTTTGAGGTTCACAAGTTTCGGTCATGCTAGGAAGTATCATGACTTAGCTTGATTCTTGTCTGAAAGTGCTGGGTCCAAATTTTTGTGGTGTTTCACCATTGTAGAAGCTCTAAAAATACCTAATTTGGGGGTTAAGGTAGCACATCTATCCATAAGGTATGACACAAAAACTAGGAAACTGTGACTAAAGTGGACATACAACAAAGAAAACAAAATATACAATGATTTGACTCTAGAAGAAAGGATTTACTTCAAAATCAGCACATACCACCTCTTCCCAACTAAAGGGCTTAAAAGAATATCAACTTTTGTAGCCAAAGGAAGTGCAATCTTGATGGGAAAATTCAATGCCAATCTTGCCTAGTTGTACTTCATGGAAATTCAAAGGTGGTTCAAGAAAAGAAATGTAAGAAATCTGACACTTCCATTCCCTTGCCTAATTAGAAAACTATGCAAGCACATCATAATCCTAGGTTACACCAATGATGTTTCCAAGAGGGCTTAGAATGCTTCTTTCTTTGAGTTTCTCAAACCAAGAACACCAAGAAAAGATCTTGGTGATGAACTAGAAAAGGAGCCAAAATAAGAGCTAGAGAAAGAACTAGAGCAAGAATTAGAATAATGGTGAGAGCCACAAGTTACACCACCACTACCACAAGATTATAGGCCTACAATGAGCCATCTATAGAGAATAGATAAAACTATCAGTTGGGAAAGTAGGGATGAATCAAACATCTTCCAATTCATCAATGATGTCATGCAGGCTATAGTTTCTACAAATCCATCAAGGATATAGATTTCTTTGCAATTATGAGGAGAAGCCCAATGGTCACAACAGATCTCTAGAAATGCTACATCTTTTCAAGTAGTGCTCGAAATAGGGGAAGGTGTCATACTTGTGGTCATGCAGCACTAAGATGTGATAGGTGGAGTAGAAGTTATCACAAACCACATGAACAAATCCTTTAATGTGTCCATTGTGCCCTCAGTAGACTTGATCGGAACCAGATATGCACAAAAGTTAGCTAGGACTTTAATGACTCCTACAACCCATGAGGATGTGCTTAACAAATTATTATAGATTGAATAAGTTATGACAAATCTATTTGACATCCCCATTGATGTCACTACAGTACAATTTGAGCTCATTTTCATAAAAGAAAAACTAGTCATGGCAAAGACCAGAGCAGAGCATGTAGAAGTAGAAGTGCACATATTGCAACAAGACATCATTGCCTTGAGAGCTGAAAGAAGGGATCCTTTCCAATTCATTACACCTGACCAATTGGAACAATTTCAAACAAAGTAGTTGGGCTAATTGATTGAACAAAACAAAACTGCTGAACAAGAAATGGAGAAAGCGATCTGAAATGCCTTAGCTACTAAAGCATAAGCATATGCCCATGTGAAGGCATTGACCACTACACAAAAGGAAAACAAGCAACTTGCTATTGATAAAGCAAAGTTGATCACTGTCAAGAAATAGAAAAAAATTTTGGAAGAAAGTATCCACCAATTAAGGAAGCAACCAGTGAGGGTCAACCAGGATATAAGTAGATTGGCCAAAGAGAATTGAACCCTCTCAATAGAGGAGGTGAACACAATATGAAAAAAAAATTGCAATTTAGATAAGTCTGTGGTAAAATGAGGCCAAGAAGCATGAGAAGCTAAAGGAGCCCTTCCAAGACTAGATTGGCATGTATAAATAGATTAATGAAAAATAAATCCAAATGAAAAATGCCTTCATCGGTTCCATGTTAGCATAGAATCCTGACTAACAACCCATCTTGGATAACTATCCTATGGTCCACAAACTAGAAGTGAAGAACAAGGACCTGCAGATTCAAGATTTGAAAGAGTACATGACGTTGGCTAACCTTCGTTAGGCTAACCTTACCATCTTAATAGCAGGTCAGCCTAGAAATGAGTTGGAACAACAAGCAATAGCACCTATGACCTATATGAAAAAGAGTTTGTAGATAGGAAAGATGTTCAACAAAAACTCAATGTTGAAACTTAGAATTAGAAATAATTAAGGCTCACTACCACAAGCAAAGAGATGTAGCCTAGGACCTAGACAAAATATTAATAGATTATCATGAACTAAAAGGAAATGCTAGAGTTTTTAAGGAGGAACAACGATAGTTCGTAGCATGGTATGTGAAAGTGAATCAAATGTTCCCACAGCTACCATGTCTATGGGATGTACCAATTCCAACACACATCAGCTCATCATCTTGGACGGTACATGACCCAAGAATGGAGGAGGAGAACTTGCAAATGCTCCTAAATTTCTACAAATTCCAAAAGCCTGATGACAAAGGGAAGTAGCCAATGGAAGAGCCACCACCTCCAAGAACTACATGAGCTTTCCCACTTTTTTTGTTTTGTCATGTTATGTCCATTTTTGTAAAACACCACTATAGAATGGAAGAGTCAATTTGTATGTTTATTTCAGTCAATCAATAATCCCATACCTTCCCAATATTTTGTCACTTGTTCCTCATTTTGTTTAACTCAAGGATGAGTTTTCATTTAGTCATGTAGGTATGATAAGTTATGTTTTGTAGGTTTGATATCAGAGCCACAATGTTAGGTATGCGATATTAGGGCACAACCTTCAATGTTGGGGATCTGATATTGCCCCTTCCATTCTAGCCTATAAATATAACACTTGGGTTCATGGTTGGGAGAAAGATTCAAATAGATTTTGTAGTAGATTTGAATATATTTTAGAAGTTTTGTTATTTTGTTTCCAATGCATGCCTACAATGTGATGTTAAGTGATTGTACAACATTATTATTCTAGTGTAACGTACTTGGACACGTTACATGTTTGGCAATAAAGATCAAGATTACTTCCATCATTGTAGCATCCACTTAGCTTTATTATTATTTTTAATTACTTAAATGCTTACTATTTTCCTCAGTTAATGCTTATCATTTATTGCTCTTTATTGTTGGATTCACTAAGCAAAATGCATACAACTAATGGTAAGCACTTAAGTGTAATTACTTGGTAACCTAGTAGTGTTATCGTTTGGTACGCCCAATAACAGTACGCTTGGTAATCCTAGTAGTAGTTGCACAAAGTCCAAGGCATGTATGGATAGTTAAAAATAGATACTCATCGCACATAGGCTAGTTTAAACTTTACTTTGCATTGTTAATTATCTTAAATAATTGATTTCTTCATTATCATTAGGAGTAGCATAAGGCCAAAAAACATAAATTATCATATGCCTCACTTTAGAATAAACCATATGTGATGAAGCTATGACTAGTCCAAGTGGGAAGATAGTGAACTACAATCAAGACATAATGATCTAGATGCACAACTAATCCCATCCATAGAAATCAACTGGATCATGCATGAACACTTGTGATTCTTATGTTTAGGCGTAAGGGGTACCTCGCCGCTCATCATATATACACAAAGGTGATCAACATGCACATTTAGATGAATAATTTTTACAACTAGAAGGAGATATAATAGATATGAAGAAGGATAATCTAGTTATGGGAGTGTAGGAACCCATCAATCAAGGATTCTAATAAAAGGGAATCCTATTCCTCGAATGATAATTCTAAGGGTTCCAATAGTGGTAACTACTTTTTCTTTTGGAAAGCTTAATGAGGAGGATGAAGCAAGACTTTTTAGAGTATTTAGTAATGCTACTAGACTCCTATATGTTAAGTTGAAGATTTTCAATGGTGTAGATGGTACCAATGTCTTTTGAAGTTGGTTGAAGGTGCTTGAAAAGAACTTTGAGTTGGAAGAGGTACTAAATAACTTAAGGGTATCTATTACTAAATCTAGATTAGAAGGTATGACTTCTACGTAGTGGGAAAAAGGAGTTCCAAGATTATGAAAGATAAAATGGTCAACCCATTAGAGATTGGCCTCTAATAAAATACATGTTAGAAAGAAAATTTGAATAGTCTCATTAGAGATAAGAGACTATTATGAGCTTAAATTCCTAAGGCAAGGTGAAAAGGATGTTAAATAATTTTATATCAAGTTCTGTAATCTATTTCATCAAGCTAAGGTAAACTAGGAGGAATATTAATAGGCTTCAATTTATTTAGAAGGTCTCAAAATGGTGTACTAACAAGAGTTATCTTTTTATAAGCCACAAACTCTTAATGAGGCTTATGATTTGACACTCAAGGCTAAGAAGAAATTAAGTGGATTCAAAAATAGAAGCAAAGAAACTTCCAATGGGAGGGAGAAAGGATCCAAGTCCAAAATCTAAAAATAAGAATGGAAACCATGATAAGAAGACTAAAAGGAATTATGAGAAGAATAAAGCCAAGAAGAACCAAGACAAGGGAGGCAATGGTTAAGATAGTAACTCATCAAAGATTCAATGCTTCAAATGTGGAGAATGGAAACACAAGCTATGGGAATGTCCACATCACAAGATAGTTGATGAAACCTAATATGTTGAGTAGTTGAGTCAGGGGGATATGATGAAGCATCATTTTGTCAAGTATATTAGTTAGCTAAGATATCATAGATGCTACATCATGGATGCTATGTCACATTTTCATTGACACATCTCAATTAGTTGCTACATTGTAGATGCTACATCACATCTACTATATCGTAGATGCTATATTGCATCTACTATTACTCAGTTGCATCAATGCATCCCTGTCAATGTAGCCAAATGAGTTAACACGTCCCCATCAATGTATTATCTATATTTGCCTATAAATATGCGAGCACCCACCACATATTTAGCACCATTTGATTAATAGTATAGTTGAACTCTTGTAATCCAAACAAATAGTTAGTAAGTACCTGCAACATAGATTTGAGTCAATTGTACAATGTCTTATTTGAATAGCATTGTACCTAGACACATTCCATGAATGGTAATAAGATCAAGATTGTTTCATATTCATTGTAGCACTCTGACTTAGAATAGCTTTACTTTTGATGAAATTTACTTTCTATGTACTTAATATTTACATTTTCATGCATGTTAATCAATCAATAGAATGAGCATGACTAGTTTTGAGCATAAATATGTATTTTCTCGGTAATCTGAGCAATATTATTCCATGATTCACTTAGTAGCATAACACTTAGTAATCCCAATAATGGATATGTGAGTTCAGGATGTGTACAACAAGCTAGGAATGGATACTAATCACCCTTAGGATAGTTTTAGATCTAATTTTATTAATAATTAGATTAGATAATTAATTTTATTATTATTTAGTTACTTTAAGGCCCCAACAACATCAATAATCATATGCCTCGCTTTGGACTAAACCGTACATGATAAAGCTACCGCTAGTCCAAGTGAGAATATAGTAACCTACAATCAATGCTTAATAATTTAGATACCACACTAGTTCCATCCATAAAATTTGATTGGATTGTGCATGAATTCTTGTGATTTGTATGTTTGAATGTAATGAAGACTCGCTACTCATCATTAGAATTATTTCTTGGGATGGTGCTCGTGATCTATATTAGTTATATTATAAATGATGGTTGTAAAAGCATTAATGATTCATATTTTAGAAAATATTAATATTTTAAGCCATATATACATTATTAATTAATAACATGTCTCTTTCACATAGGATTGATAATACATCACATGATAAGAACACTAGTAGAAGAAATGATAAGATCTATACTAAAGAGAATTAAAGTGAACCACTATAAGCAATGATCTTATATCCTCATTCTGACCCTTACTATATTCAAGAAATACATTCAACTATCATGGAAAATTCTAAAGGGGATAAAACAGGCCCTAGAATAAGGAGGACCTCAAGGTCTAGGACCTCCTTCAAACCTAGAAAAGATAAAATAAGGGACCATAGAGGAAGATATAGTACCCATGGTGATTCTTCTATTTCATCATCTTCATATTCATCTTCAACGTCTAATTCTAACAAAGATGAACATAGATATGGAGATAGAGCTTCACTAAGGGGTCAATATGAAGATAGAAATAGTGATCAACAACAAGATACAAGATACCAAATGGTGTATAGACAATATTATCACAATTAGATAAATAGAAATAGAGATTATTACCATGACATATCTAATGATGATGAACCCTTATTGGCTACTAGAAACATGATACAGATAAGGGAGATAGTTAGAATACCTCATAGACATCAAAGAGAAAGACACATCAAATGACTTGATACAATTCTAATCCACAACATCATTTAAAAGCCTTCCATGATGCCTATGCCTTACAAAATATTGAAAGTAAGTGGCAAAAGCTTAAGCTCTTTCATAAGATGCTAATAGAAGAAGCTAAAAGTTGGTATAAGTTTTTGGTACCAAATTCATTCCACTAGTTGTCAATAATGCTTAAGCTTTTCAATAAAACATACCAAACCTATTCAAGAGTGTCTAATCTAAGAAAACAAATCCAAGGATGGAAGCAAGAAAACCATGAATCCTTTGATGTAGTCTTGGGCAAATACTATTCTCTACTACATAGATGCCCAAGCCATGAATTTTCTCAAAAAGAGTAGCTTTTTCACATCATAGATGGGATTTGTATCAAAACAAGGAAGATCCTTGAAATCTATTTCCAAAGTAAATTATCAAAGTTGAGAGCCCATAAAATATAAAGGCTAATTAAATAGGTGACAAAAGAAGAAGCAGAGCTGTGTAAAAGTAAGAGTGTAGATGAATATAATTAGGATCTCACTCTTCACAAAAAGGAGGTCCATATTTATGATCAGGAAAAAGAGGTAGCTCTTGATGATTTTATGTCACATAAAACCTTACCAATACAAAAGTCTATTACTAAGATTGAAGCAATGGTAGATAAGATGTGAGAGTTGATAAACGAAAAAGTTGCAACCAACTTGAAAATCATAGAGGAGAAGGTAAAGAAAATAGGATCAACTAATCAAAATAGGAAGAGAAAAAAATAAGGAAACGGGCAAGGAAACTTATCAGCAAAAAGGAAAAATAGCTATAGTAGAAGAAGTTGCAAACTCAAATACAAAGAAGGAAGATAGATGCGACATCTATCAATATGAACATATAAAGGACTATTTCCTAGTTATGTTACATCTACAAGAGTCTAGAACATTTTCTTTAAATTCCAAATTCATAGAAAAGAAAATTCCTAGTAGATTGCCTTATCCACAAGATAATTATGGACATTCTTACAACCAACGATACTATCCCAATGAGACTTCTTATTGGCCTCAAGAATACTATAGATAATAGTGGAAAACCCCATAGTCATGGGGGATGTCATCAATAAACCAGAAATACCCCTATCGCCAACTAGACCCTTATAGATACCTTATTCAACAACTTATCTCTTCAAATGGTTTTAACTCCCATGTCTCAACTTACTACTACTACCCTCCTAAATGTCATCAACCTACAACATCTCCAGTGGGATCACCATCTCATGTCTCTTATCATCCATCACATCCTTAATACTCTCATACTTCCCTTCAACATATGTCACCACTAATAATGTAACAAGGATTGGTCCCATAACCTTAACAAAAGAATGACACTCACATCGTGAACATACAAGTGAATAATAATGTTAGTAGATCTAACCATAAGTCTTAGAAACATCCTTTCTTCATGATAGTTCCCACACATATGAATAAAACTATTAGGCCTACTATCTCATCAATACTAGCTCAAGGCCAATCCGGTACAACCCCCTTTCTTACAAAAGTAATGTCTTCTAATCCTATGCAAAAGCCAACAACCATTATCACACCAATACAAAACATTAAAGATGAACCTAGTTTAGGTGAATATATGTCTCCAAATGATCTAAAACTCATTATCATTAATGTTAAATGTGCTAACAAGCAAAAACTTAAATCACTAAAGATGATTAATGGAAAAGTTATGATGTATATCCAACAAAATGTGTAGTCCATTTTCCAAATGCTCACCCATGAATTTAGTTATGGGGGAGATGTCCCATCTTGAATCAAAAAATAATAAGTGCATTTTCACTTTTTTTATAATTTTTTATCATTTTTCTATTTCTTGATATGTTTTTTATAATTCTTAATATGTTTTCCATTTCTTATTATTTTTATTCTCTTTATAATTATCTCTTTCCTAAGTTATTTCCTTTATTTTTTATGAATGTCTACTATGTTTTTGTTAATAATGATGTTGTTAGTCATGATGCAAAATTCAATGCTATGTGTTGGATAAATAAGTATGTACAGTAGTGAGACCATATCATGCATCCCTCTAGTTCTATAAATAAGAGGTCTTTATGATAAAGCAATGTGGTTCTTCTTATATGAAACTAAAATGAACTAATGATCAGTGTACCTTGAAGAAAGGAAGAAAGATCAAGTGGGAATGAAAAAAGGTGTTACCTCAAGAGGATTTGTTAGATTCTCTTCTTGACTTTCTTCTTGAGACTTATGACTCCTCATGAAATGTATCATCACTTCTACTATTGATCATAAAGAATAAGGTGTCGTTCCCAAAAAATAATGTGAAATCAAAGAACACCTCTCTAAAGATCTCTTGGGATACAAGCACTAGTTAGGGGGCTAGAAAGACATGTCACCCAGGCTTGAAGGTACCCCTCTAACTAAGGCCCAAATTTCTTCCTCAGTAATCTCTAAAAACTACTTCCTTCTCTTTTTTCTTTTTTTGAAGTAATGCTCATTCTCTATGTTTTTTGTGGACTCATGATAGTAGACAAGGAGGGGTACATCAATGTGAGATCAATGTTTATGGTATAGACTTGGTATAAAACTTGGATGGATAGGCATGATGGTCATCTTAATCACAACTGCCACAAGAACCTATTGCAAAAGTGATAAGGCATCTCATGTCCCAATCTCTGTAATCCCTTCTAATCCCATTACTTATCTCATTGTTGCATGCAGTTATATGCACAATGGTTTTCTATAGTATAATGGAACATTCCAACTAAGTTAGTTGTGTGTTATTTGTAATAAAGCATGATTCACATTTAACTTCTAAGATGCCCATAAACCTTTGTAGGAGTTGTTATGCAAGGGCATTATGGTAGGAGCCTACTTTGGGGAGGATCCACTTGCATGACTTTTGTTCAACATGGCTCTAAATCAAAACCATACACCTTTAAGAACATTAGGGGTAACTTCTCTAAATTTATAAATGATTTTGTGATTACTTATCATCAATTTTAGTTATCTTTAATGATTTTATATTAAAATTTCCTCTAAATTCAATATTTCTTTGTCATTTTTGGAACCACATGTTTTTCAATGTTCCAATGAATTTAAAATATCTTGTAAACTAGACCTTTGATTTTAGTTGTTTGAAAACTAGTGAGCTTTTAGAGTTAAGTTTATTTGTCATAGGGACTAAGGATGCAATTTTTGAAATTTTTCTAACACCCCATTTTTGAACATTATGATAACTAATAGTAGAAAATAATAAAAATTACTTAAACAACTTGATGATTTTAGTTACTTGAGATCCTTAGGAACATTATTTCATAATTACCTTGAGCCTAAATGTTAAATTTTTTTCGAATGTTGAGCTAATTAAGGATATATAAAGGGTAAATCATTAAGGAAAACTTACCAAAATTAACATTGATTCTTTTGTGATTGCATATGATGCTAAAAGGAATGCCTAAGGTTGAGGGTGTTTTACAAGATAAGAAAAAGAGGCCAAGAGGAGGACATTTTCCATGGACAAATAGTAGATACAAGAGTTAAATCTCAAACATCACATGCTTGCTGTATCCATGGGATGATGAGAAGATCTTTCAGTCATCTTTCAAAAAAAGTTATTCATAAAAAAAAGAAGTGTCAACATAACAATCAAGGTTGGAAAATTTGTCACCACTAGCAACAACATGAAGATTCATCATGAATGAAATTTTGAAGTCTTCTACAACTTTGTAAACATTGATTTCTATCTAGTTTTTTTTATCATGTTATAATACATTCACTCAAATAAAATTTTGTAATGCGACACTTAGTTTTTGTAATGGTCACCAAACTAGTCTTAGTCACCCCATAATTTTTGTAATGAAACTTCATCTATTTATATATAAATCAAAGAGAGTTTTTAGTCAGTCATGGATGTATGATGAAACTTGATATGATGAGTAGCTAAGTCATGGAAATATGATTATGCATTTTTTTTTAAGTATATCAATAAACTGAGATATCATAAATGCTATATCAAAAATGCTACATCTACATTGATGCATCCTCGTTGATACATCTCAATTAGCTACTACATCGTAAACGCTATATTGCATCAGCTACATCGATACATCCCATTGATGTAGGAAAATAAGGTAATGCATTCCTGTTGATGCAATGTCTCTATTTTCCTATAAGTATTTGAGCACCCACTGCGTATTTAGCATCATTTAATCAATAGTCGAACTCTTGTAGTTTTCTTCCATAATCTTAGCAAACAATCAGTGAGTGCCTACAACATTAATTTCAGTTAGTTGTATGACATCTTATTTAAGTGGAATTATACTTAGACACATTCCATGAACAACAACAAAATTGAGATTAATTCATATTCATTGTAGCACTTTGACTTAGAAAAAATTTACTTTCAATGCAATTTACTGTTTATGTACTTAGTTAATATTTACATTTCCATGCATATAAATTAATCATTGAAATGAGCATGATCAATTTCAAGGCTAAACATGTATTCACTTAGTAATCCCATCAACATTATTTCTTAGTTCGCCTAGTAGCATAACACTTGGTAATCCCAATAGTGAGTATGTGAGTTCAAGATGTGTATGGCAAGCTAGGAACAGACACTCGTTACCATTGGGATAGTTCTATATCTAATTTTATTATTTAATTAGATTAAATAATTAATTTTCATGTTATTATTTAGTTAGTTTAAGATTTGAACAACATCAATAATCATATGCCTTACTTTGTACTAATCCATACATGGTAAAGCTACCACTAATTCAGGTGAGAAGACAGCAACCTACAATTAACATTTAACAATCTAGATACCACACTAGTTTCATTCAATAAAGTCAACTAGATTACATGTGAACACTTGTAATTCATATGGTTAGACATAGGGAAGACCTATTGTCGATCAACAACAAAGAGTAAAGATACCATGGAGGTGGAAGAGACATCAAGACAAACTCTTCAGAGAGGTAATCCTAATGCTTCAAAAACTAAGAAAATTTTTGAATTAAATTCTTGTGCATTCATGGGGAATGTTAATAGATGAGATCATCCTACTAGAAAATTATTATTTTATGTTAGGAATAGATTTCTAAATAGTCGGGAATGGATTCATAAAGGACCCCAAGAAAATGTTATTTTTCCTAGGGTAATTACTAGATTGGGTTTGGCAACTAATCCTTATCCTAGATCTTATAAAGTGCATTGGTTATCTAGATATTTTTCCCAAGAGGTAAGGGAACAATGTACTTTTAAATTTAAAATTGGAGGTTTTCATAATGTTGTCAAGTGTGATGTGCATCCAATACATTACGCCGATGCAATTCTTGGTAGACCTTGAAATTTTGAATAATGGTGCTCAATTTGATGGACTACAAAACATGTGGAGTGTAGCTAGATGTGATGGAATCCATGAGTTCATTCCTATGATAGCTAAACAAGTGAGGTAGCAAAGCTAACTTAATGCTTCCTTAATCCTTCTAAGATAGAGAAAATACATTAAGGAACATGATGAAATAGATTTTTTTGTGTTTCTATGAAAATAGTTATCACTAACCATGATGATGTGTAGGTTGAACTTCCTATAGGTGTGCTAGGCTTGAAGGAAAAATTTTCCAAGGTGTTCAAGAGGAATTGAAGGAACTGCTAGTAATGAAGAATGCACAACATCAGATGAATTTTTTTCTTAGTGCAACCATTCAAAATGAGAGGACTTAGTGAATGGCACTAAATCAATAGTTTTGTGAGGGAATCTATTTTACCTTGTGCAGTTCTAGTAGTGCTAGTGCTAAAGAAGGATAGTGATGAATGGAGGATGTGCATTGATTCTTGGGTAGTGAACAAGATAATAATGATATACAGGTTTCCTATTCTAAGGATGGATGATATCCTTGATGTCCTTACTAATGCAAAGGTTTTTAGCAATATTGATTTCAAGAGTAGATACCATCAAATTAGAATCAAGCCTAGTGATGAAAGAAAGATAGCTTTCAAGACATTAGATGGATTATTTAAGTGGTTGGTGATGTCATTTGGGCTCATGAATGCACCTACTACCATTATGATATTAATGCATGTTGTATTAAAGGACTTGATTGGCAATTGTTGTATTATCTTTTTTGACAATATTTTGGTTTATAGCTTCAATGAGGTAGATCACTTGGATCACCTAAGGATGGTGTATCTTAAGTTGGAAGAGGCAAAATTAGTGATCAATGTGAAGAAAAGTCATATCTTCAAGAGTAAAATCACATATTTAGGAGATGTGATTTCTAAAAATCAAATTCATATGAAAGATACCAATGTGAAGGCTATTAGGGATTGGCCAACTCCCAAGAATGTTGGGAATATAAGATCATTATGTTGGGAATATAAGATCATTCCTTGATTTAATAGGTTTTTATAGAAAATTCAACACAAATTTTAGTGGTATCTCGTGACTTATGTTTACTTTGTTGAAGAAAAATAAAGATTTTAGGTGGGATAATGAAACCCAAGGAAGCTTTGACTTGTTGAAAAAAAATTACTAATAAACCAATGCTTGCAATTCTATATTTTCAGAAGCTTTTTTAGGTGGAGGTGGATGCAAGTGAACTTTCCATTAGTAAGGTACTTTAAAAAGTAAGCTTCTTATTTTTTTTTCAAAAACTTCAAATAATTTAAGTAAAAAATATAGCATATATGAGAAGGAGTTGTATGTTATTCTTGAAGAAATCAAGCATTAGAGGCATTACTTGTTGCCCAAGGAGTTCACCTTAATGACAGACCACAAAGCACTTCAATTTATAAAGTCAAAAGAAGTTGAGTGCAAAGCACATGAAGTGGATTAAATAGTTATAAGAGTTTAATTTTATGTTGAATAACAAGCTAATTTGATTGTTAATGCATTATCCAAGGTGCATGTGGTTAATTTCAGCATACCTCATGTTGAAGATATGGGTGATTCTACTTCTTTATATGAACATGATGATGATTTTGGGTAGGTGTGGAGGAGCCTCAAAGAACCACTATTTAGTAGGATAGCCTAGCAGAGGGACTATCATATTCAAGATGAACTATTATTTAAGAATGGAAAGGTATGCATTCCTAATTATGATTTTAGGAAAAGTATTTTGTTTAAAAAGCATTGTAGTGGCATGGTAGGTCACATGGGTAGGGATAAAACATTAGAACTTATGGGTAGGCACTATTTTTTGCCTAGTATCACAACAAAAGTTTTCAAATTTATGGAGTGCTTGACATGTCAAAAGTTCAAAGCAAGTAAAGGTATAGATGAATACTATATGCTATATTTGCAAGGATTCATGGAAAAGTATGTTTATGAATTTTGTGAGTGGTATTCCAAAAACCACAAGTGAGAATGATGTAATTTTTGTTATTGTGGATAGGTTCTCCAACATAACACATTTTACTCTATGTAAGAAGTCAAACAAGTCAAAAAACTTGTCATTTCATGATGAGTTTTTGTATAATAATGCTTGTCATGTGATTATTGTTAAAAGCCCATTTGCGGTGAACTATGAGTTTTATCCAAAGATGGTGGACATCTTACAGAGCTTTGATGGGGATGCTCAACTTAGTATTAATTTTGTGCAATAAATGAGAGATCTTCATGCAAAAGTGAAATCAAATCTTAATAAGAAGGCTCAAGAGAGTATCCTCAAGAGGAATGATGATAAATGGAAGTCAAATTTTTCTATTGGTGACCTGGTTTGGATGCACTTGAAGAAGAGATTGAGAGGTATTAACTTCTCCAAGTTGACAACCAAGAAGATGGTGATTTTTAAAATTAAAAATAGTTCTCTTAAGATTGATTTACCAAATGATATTGGTATGCCTTTCATGTTTAATGTTTCAAATATTATGCATTATCATGGTCCAACTGATGAGAAGACCATACAAGGTAGCATCAATGTGTTGAAGGAGGCTATTGATCAATTGAAGCCTTCAATGGAAAAGAAGGCAATTTTACTTAAGCGAAAGGAAGCTTCTAGCACTTGGAGAGTCAAGAAGCATGAATATTTAATCCATTGGTAGGATCATTCTATGGATGATGCTATATGGGTCCATAAGACCAAACTACATGAGTGGGGAAAAACTTCAATCCCTCCTTCCTTGTTCACATATGTTCACTTTTTGAATGATGGAAAAGCTGGTATAGGAACATCTCTTTTAATTCCCTTGTTCTTCCATATTTGTGTGTTTTTTAGGTTTCAAGATTTATGGAGATGTCCTGAAGGTCAAGGATATGTCTTTTCTGGGAGCTGGGACTTCATAGAAAACATCTAAAACATCCAAGATATGTCTCTATTGAGAATGAAGCATTGGAATAAAACATCTCTTACTAATAGGAGATATCTCCCCAAAAGTGAAGATTTCTCAAAAGAGACATCTCCCAAACAAAGAAGACACCTCATGGAAAAACTTCTTAAATGTAGAAGAGATGTCTTCCTCATGAAGAAAATGTCTACTACTCTCAAGAGACGTCTCTCCTGAATGTTGGAATTTTCATAAGAGACAACTCAAGAAGGCTAGAGACAACCTGTATGGCTAAGAAAATTCTGGAATTGATCATTCTAATTTTGGAAATAACTAGAATAAGGTGAAAAAAGATAGAAATAACATGAAAACTCCAAGCTGAGCTTGTGAAAGGTTTCCTTAGGTTTTTTTCTTTGTTCTATTAAAAAGTATGGTTGGTGTTTCATGCATGGAGATATGGAGAGGAGATTTAATGTAAGTTCTTATATTCAAATTGGGTGAGAGAGAGAGAGAGAGAGAGAGCACATTAAGTGAGTGCATGGAGGTTAGAACTCCAAGGTCAATTATGTTATATGTTGGCCTGTGTATTCTAGTCTTTCTTATAAGTTGATGTCTCAGTTCCAAGTTGTAGAAGAGATTCTACATCAATTGTGCCTTGCATTGAGGATAACCATTGTGTGATTATAAAGCCTCATGCTCTATAGCATCATCTAAGTCTTTGAGAGGGTTTAGATGTTTTTTGGATTTTGAAAACCTAGTTGTAATCTTCTCTTTAAATAATTGAAGATAGCTAGTTCTATTGTTTTCTAGTAAATAAATTATCTATTCATAATATTTGGATTTAATGTTGGAAGATGATTTTAATATTAGAGTGAACCTACTCCAATATGATACAAGGAAAATCCCATGCTTCCATGGTAGGAAATAGAAAAATTATTTATAATTTTTATGGACTTTATGAATATAAGATTAAAACAATAATAAATACTTGTGCATCACAATCCCCTATGGGGACAAGTGTAATGCTCATGTTATAATCCCTTATGTTACTGGTGCAACATCATACATGAAAAGCAATAAATGACTCTCAGCCACTACCTCGATGGCCCAACACTATGTTATATAACTATGATCTCCTTGGATAAGGAATGAATTGTCACAACTCTATCAAATGGAAATTAAATAAATATTTTGTTATTATAATATTTAAGACATCAACAATGAAATGAATAAAAATCATGAACTTTATTCACTACACAAACATTAGACTCCACATCAACTAAATAATTCAAGACTACATAAGTAAGATAACACTCTAATTCTAGCCACACTTATGAAAGCAACAACTCAAAATACACATAAATGAGGAAGAAAATCAACTTACCCAAGAGAGAAAGAGCTCTTCACACAAACTTGATGCCAAAAGTCAAAATGAATTTTCTAAGTTATGAACGATATGTATGAAATCTCATCTTGGGTATTTAGAGTTTTTTCAATGTAATGGTGAATGTTTGTCAATGCCTAGGTGTCAACGTAGGTCTATTAATGAAGTGCTAGCTAATTGGATTATACTTTTGGTACTTGAACCCAAACTTGGGCAAGTGAGGAATGCACTAATGCAAGGAGGTTTCTATATGCTTAGGCATCAATAGAGGTCCATCAATGTAATCCTAGTTATTTGAATTATACTTTCAGCACTTGGGCACAAACTTAGGCAAGCAAGGCATGTACTAATGAAACAGTATCAATGCACCCCCACCACCAAAAAACCAAGATCAATCCTAAATGAAACCTAGAATCCAAGGGAACATGTTGGTAGGATAGGTATTCAAATGAGGTCAAAAACATTCTGAGGTTGTGACATGCAAAAAAAAATCAAAAGTATTATACAACATGCAAGGGAGCACACTTGAAAGACAAACTATAACCAAACATGCTAGACTACAAGAATAAGGCATGTGAAATACTTCCCAGATCTAGGGCTTACAATAGACATACAAAATACCATTGGACTTCTCATAATTTTTCCCTAATTAAGTAAAGCTAGACACAAAAACATAGACTCGACACATGACAAGGTCAATGTAGAGAAATTACAAATGTATAATATAGATCATGACTATGTTACAATACAAGCCACATCACAAAGAAATATTAGGGGATTGTGGCTAAGGATAGAATCCCCTAGACATGCCTATTAAATAGGAAGAAGCTAGAAGTATAAGGTGTGAACATGTGAAATCTCTATAGTTGCACCTTAAGGTCCATCATCCTAGCCTTATGGATGGACCTTTGCTACATATCATTCATACCTATGCATTCTTCCATGTCATATATCTTCAAGTCATCTCTTTCTAGATTCTTTAGCACTCATTTGAGAGATCTTGAAGGGTATGCAATCAACCCAAAATATCAAGAGCATTACTATCTACCTCTATATCTCTCACTCAAGGAAGATCTCCCAGGTACAAGTGTTGGATTTGATAATTAATGTTATTCCTTTTCTTCTTTTAGGACTGCTTGTTCTTTTGTAGGACCATAGACCAAAGACTAAGATCTCATACTCTCCTCTCGAGAAAATCTATAGAATTCTAAGCACAATTACCAACACATGATGATATCTAAAAATACTAAAAATCAAGTGAGATTCCCAAGGCATTATACTACCATTGCAAAAAATGGCTATAGGAACAATAATAAGTATAACCCTAAAAACATAATCACAATTATAGAATCTAGGCATGCATAAGAAAAATTGAGGTGGAAATAATTTAAATAATTACCAAAACTACAAAGTACATATCTAAATCGATGCCTCTCTCCCACAACTAAGTTACAAGACACCTATCTTAAATCACAAGAACAATGCCAATAGGAAGAACAAGAAGAAAAAATGCTCATGAAAATCCTAAAAATCCACCCAAGGACCAAACTAAATAAGCCACAAAAGAGAGAAAAAATATCAAAACATTAAAACCTTATCTTGGATGACATCCAAACTTATGGGATTTGAATCATAATGTTGAATATGCTTATTTCCATGATTCAAGGACTAGGAAAAATATGGATTATAAAAATAGAAGATAAATAGGATATCCCAAAGTCAAACAAATAGGCACAAGTGAGCTGAGATGGAAAATAATTTTTATGATTAAATCTCAAAGCTCATAGAGCTGAAAATCACTTAAGTGGAAGACCAATCAAGTGCTTTATGCCATGAAACCACCACCATCACTAGAAGATAAGCTTCAACTCACTTGTGCATAAGGCCAAGCCACAAAGGATGCACAAGTAGGTCCTTTCCATAGCAAGCACTTATATTTCTTGCTCTTATGAAATTGATTGATGGGACACCAGTGAATTTCCAACAATCAATGAAACATTAGCATCAAACATGAGTCTATCTCCCAGCATGGCCAAATCTTATCCTTTGGTGATGGATAGAGAACAAGTGGGTGGATAAATTCTATGGTGTGGGAATTCCATTGATGAAGGCCCCACTTTGGACTCATTTAGCACTCTTGCATCATCATCACATTGGTAACTTATACAAACTACAACCAAACATACTAGAATATAAACATAGGGTATGTGAAACACTTCCCAAATCTAGGATTTACAATAGACATATAGAATACCACTTGATGTCTCATCAAATGGTTATATTAGTCTAGGGTACATTTAATAAGTCCACAATGGATGCTTATTATTGTTAAGCTAGAATAGCTTTGTGTTTATATTGATCTTAGTTAATAGAATTCATACTTAATTCACTATGTTTCACATTAGTATCCTAAGAGTCATTCAACATCATATAATCATGTACCTCATTTAGAGTTAAATCATATGTTTTAAACCTCACTAACTCTAGTAAGAAGATAATGATTGCAAACTTATCATCAACTTGCTAATATACTTATATTGTACCATCCATAGATTACAATCTAGTCATATGTGTACACTTGTAACTTGTATGGTTGGGCATTGGAAACTCTCACTGTTGATCATTGGTGTTGTTATAGGCAATAGTCTCAATATTTAGTAGTTAGTTAATCTTATCACAATTCATTATATTGAGTATTTTTAAGTTTATCTTTCTAAATGATGAGTAGCAGGTGCCCCCTATGCCCAACCATACGAATTACAAGCATTCATATGCAACCCAATCGAATTCCATGGATGGGACTAGTTTGGCATCTAGATCATTAAGTATTAATCATAGTTCATTGTCTCCTTACTTGGACTAGTGGTAGCTTTGTCATGTATGATTTAGTCCAAAGTGAGGCATATGATGGTTGACGTTGTTTTGGCTTTATGCTACTCCTAATAATAATAGATAAATTAATTATTTAATCTAATTAACAACAAAAAATAAATTATAAACTAGCCTATGGGTGATAAGTATCCATTCCTAGCTTGCCGTACACATCCTAACCCATGTATCCACTACTAGGATTACCAAGTACTACACTACTAGGCAAACCAAGCAATAACACTGCTAGGATTACCAAGCAGATACATGTTTACACTCAAAACTAGTCGTGCTTATTCTGCCAATTGATTAACATGCATGAAAATATAAATATTAACTAAGTACATGAAATATAAATTGCATGGAAAGTAAATTTAATCTAAGTCAAAGTGCTACAATGAATAAGAATCAATCATGATCTTATTGCCATTCATGGAATGTGTCCAAGTACATTGCCACAATAATACATCATACAACTGACTCAGATCCACACTGTGGGCTAACTATTCTTTAAGACTAAAGAATAAAACTGCAAGGGTTCAACTACTCTATTAAGAAAAGAATGCCCAATACACAATCGGAACATGCGTATTTATAAGCAAAAATACACACTGTGTCGATGTGTACATGTTGTCGCATACTTGTCAATGCAATTGTGATATCACATCTACAACATCACAAATGTCATATAGCATCTACAATGTAGCAGCCAACTGAGATGCATTGACAGGGATGCTACAACACAAATGCAATGTAGCATCTATGATATCTCAACCAATTGATGCTCCATCACTATACTTATAATAATTTCTAAAAAGTACATACTTCAAGCATTAACTGATACAAAATGTCTTCCACACATAAAGAAAAATCTTTACCTCCTATCAACCTTAATGAAAGCAATGATATAAACTATAATGAAGAAAAATGGAGTGGACCGATGCAAACTAGAATATCATATGCTCATTCTAATCCATATTACCCTAATTTCACATTTATTTTTCACCAAGATGAACAATTAAGATGGAGAGACTTACAAGACAATGTTATCTTACCATTGAATCATTCTGCACCTTCAATGCTTCAAGTAGCATTATTTCAAGTTAGTCTTAGTCATGCTCATGAAGGTTATCATATTACTAAAAATATCACAAGGTCATATTAGCTAACTAAAGATCAAATTTAAAGATATGCAATAATGGAAGAAAGATATGAGCAAGAAAAGAATAAAAGAGCACCTTAGACAATCGTACTTTCTAAGAAAAAAGATGCATAGTATCAATTTGAGAAATCTCACCATCATTGTAGATCAACTCTCGATCACCTTCTCCATACACTAAGGATCTTGTATAGTTAAAAATACATTCCTCTCTTGTAGAAACTCCTAGAAGGGATGAGGAAAACTCTAAAGATATGAGAGATTCAAAGCCTAGAACCTCCAACAAATCTAGAAAAGATGAATCAAGGGATCATAGAAGGAGAATCATTCAGTATAACTCTCCAAGTCCTCCATTCTCTACATCATACTCATCAATAAATTTTGATAGGAGAGGATGAAGATAAAGGAATTATGACAAGGAAATAAGAAGAGATCATGATGGATATGCAAATAGAAGGAGACATCTTGATGAAGGAGAAAGAGAAATAGAAATAAGGCATGAAATAAGAGAGCACAATGAGCATCGAAGGAGTCACTACTACAATAAAGATTATAAACCTAAAGAATATGAAGAACCCCTATTGGCCACAAGAAATATAATTAACATAAGAGAAGCAATGTACATTCCTACCAAGCATCTAATAGATAGTTGCATTAAGTGACTTGACATGAATAACATTCCTAAATTTGAAAGGAGATACAATGTGAATTTACAACACCACCTTCAAGCATTCCATGATGCTTGTGTCCTACAAAATATAGAGAATGATTGGTAGAAGTTAAGGTTGTTCCCAAGAGTTCTCATCAAGAAAGCAAAAAACTAGTACATGTCCTTACAAGTAAAATCAATTAGAAGATCAAGTACCATGTTAGCGTTATTTAACAATAAGTACGAAACTTCTTCATGAGTGTCAAACTTAAGAAAATAGATCCAAGGTTAGAAATAGAAAACACATGAATCCCTTGATGCAACCATGGGTAGG
This sequence comes from Gnetum montanum, assembly GCA_015680685.1. Classification (NCBI taxonomy): domain Eukaryota; kingdom Viridiplantae; phylum Streptophyta; class Gnetopsida; order Gnetales; family Gnetaceae; genus Gnetum; species Gnetum montanum. Next base: position 34,770 of record MNCI01027354.1, read on the forward strand.
TATTATTGACTTTTACATTGATGTCCAAGCCATTGATTTTCTCAAAGAAAATATATTAGGCACATTATTTATGGATTAAAGAATAAAATTGGAGAGACCCTTCATGTATATACCCAAGGAAGATTATCAAAGATGAAAATCCATCAAATAATAAGGTTACTAAATCAAGTTGTAAAAGAATAAGGTGAGTTAAGAAAAAGAGAGTTAGCTAAAGAATATAACAAAGATCCTTCTCTAAAGAAGAGATATGTAAGAGTTTGTGAAACACAAGAGGAGGAATCCATAGAAGATATGATTCAAAGAAAAATTTTGCCTCTATAAAATTCAGTCAATGATATTACAGCCAAAGTAGAGAGCAAGTGGGATGTCATGGATGAAAAATTTGAAATAGCACTAAAGATAGTAAAAGAGAAGACTAAGAAAACATTTGCCAAAAATAAGAATAAGAAGAAGAAGAAGGACAATGAAGGTGACAAATATAAGAATAAAGAAAAATTTTTTGTTCTACAAGAGCTTACATATTCAAGTTCTCAAGAAGAAAATGGATGCTACATGTGTCACTATGAACATCCCAAAAGATGTTCTATTATGGCCCATATACAAGAATTCAAGGTATATGTATCAAATCCAAGATTCATTAAAAAGTATATTCCCAAAAGATTACCTTATCCATAAGGTAATTTTAGATAGTCCTATCCAATAGTAAGATTTGAGTAGGGTTCACCCTTCAATCACAAGACCAATATTAGCATAAATGGTAATAACCACAATCAAGGATGATGCTACTACCAAGATAGCAATATCTGTATCGTTAACCAAATCCCTATAGATACTACATCTAGAAACCAATATCTCTAGGTAGTACCTTAGTCCATACTTCCTCTCAATACTATCCAATGGAGCACCTCAAGCCTACAACCCCATGTGTAAAATCATTTTCTTACATTTCACATCTAGCTACATCTCACTCTCATCCAACTTATAACCCATGACCACTAACGTCACTACCAGTTATACATGGAGAACTACCAACACAACCCTAGAAAAAGAGTGCTATAAGGGTAGTTTGTATACAAAATAAGGATAACATTAACACTTGTAAACCAAACTCAAAGAAACACTCTTTCTTCAATACAAGTTCAAAAAAGACTCAAAGGATAAGAAATTCACCTAATCCTATTCCTCTTACACCAAGTCCTTATGTAAGTACCATGCTTCAACCATCAACAAAGAAGTATTTGATGATTCCTTTACTTACACAGATAGTGAGTCATTGGATAAAAGCAAATTCACTTGCCACAAGATGAATAGATTCAATAAGCCATTCAATCTATCTCCAAATAGTAGGAAATACAGTGTAAAGCTCTACTAGATTCAAGATCAAGGTGAATCTTATTTTCCAAGATATGTACAAGGTTTGGAATCTACATTCCTTTAAGAAATGTAATATCATATTAGAGCTTGTAGATGAGTAGAAGATGTCATGACTACTATTAGTGGCTAATCATATCTTGTGGACTTCTTAGTTATTTATGTGGGAAAGAATAAAGAAGAATTTCCCATCATCATGAGAAGGGCATGGCTTACAATAATCAATACTAAGCTCAGAATTATAGATTTTTCCTTGAATATTTCCAAGGAAGATAATAAAGGATTTATATAGAAACAAAGAGATTCATGCATTTCATCCAACGATAATGAATGCAAGTGCATGCAAAAAAGTCTAAACAACAAGAGGAGATAACATTCCAGCATGTAACGTATGTATAGAGGAGATGTGTATGAAACATTGTCTGTATGTAACATCCACAAAGAAGAAAGACATCCAATGGCTAATTAATGAAATAGAGTCCAAATTAGATATGTGCATGCAACTAATTAAAATAATCGCAAGTGTCTATATTAAAGAAACAAACAAGATCGAATAATTAAAAAGGAAACTTTCCCACACATAGTTTCAACAAGAAGAAGACATTGAATGAAAGAAGTTAGAAATTCCTAACAAGCTTGAACTAGAACCCGTAGAACTCAAGACATTACCATATATGCTACAATATGTATTTCTGAATAATAAAAAACTAGAATTATCAATGTCAATCTTAACAAGCACCAAAAGTTAAAATTACTTAAGGTTGTAAACAAATGGCCAACAGCTTTTGCATGGTCTTATGACAAGATACTAGGTATAGATCCATGCATTTGACAACATCAAATCTACATAGATTTAATTGTCAAACCATGTCATCAACCTCAATGGAGATTAAACCCAAAACTAAAAGATGTAGTTAAGTAAAAATTAGAAAAGCTACTCAAGGATAGGTTCATCTACCCAATTGTGGATAATGAACAAGTTAGCCCATTAGTCATCATTCTGAAAAAAGATGGCAAGGGAAGGATCTATATAGATTTCAAGCTATCAAATATGGCAATGTTCAAAAACCATTTGCCTTTACCATTATTATAGCATTTTGGATGGTTATAGTGGATACAATTATATTCATATTACACTAGAAGACTAAGAAAAAACCAAGTTCACCAATCCTTGGGGAATGTTCAATTACAAAAAAAAGTGTTGTTTGGTCTTTGTAATGCCCCTACTACATTCCAAAGACTTCTTCTTCTTATTTTCCAAACGTAGATTGCAACAAATTCAAAGCATTTATAAATGATTTCTCCACCTATAAACTTGATTTCAAGCAAGCTCTAGACCATTTAGAGTAGGTTTTGAAAATATGTGTAGAGATAAACTTAAAGCTCAATTGGGAAAAGAGCCACTTAATGGTATAAGAAGGAATAGTTTTGGGTCATAAAGTATCATAAACAACAATTGAGATAGACCCTAATAAAATAAGAGTCATCTAAATCATCACCCAAATATCACAAATAGTTAAAGATATTAGATCATTCTTAGGTCACATAGGTATTATAGAAGAATCATTGAAAATTCTACAAAGATAATAAAATTACTTGTGGAACTAATGAAGAAAGACATATCGTTATTTGGTCATAAGAGTGTGAAAAGACATTTGAGAGTCTAAAACAGAAGTTAATCACGATCCTAATTTTATGAGCTCTAGACTGGTCAAGACCTTTCTACATTATGATGAATGCTTTCAATTATGTACTAGTAATAGTACTTACCCAATTAGATAACCAAAAATTACCTCATTATATTCATTGTGCCAATTATAATATCACTAAAGCACAACTTAACAACACCACTATAAAAAAGAATCTTATGGCTGTGGAGTATGCACTTGAAAAGTTCAGATACTATGGGCTTGGTTACCCAATCGACGCCCATACTAACCATCACATAATTCGATTTTTGATGAACAAACTAGTGGTCAACCCAAGAGTAATAAAGTGACTCATTATATTATAAGAATTTAACATCACCATGATTAACAAGAAAGAAATAGAAAATGTAGAAGCTAATCATTTGTCAAGGTTATGTAGGAATCCACAAGATCATGAAGAACCTTTGTCATATCAATTTACAAATGAGTTTTTATTTACAAAATTAGCAATGGTTATAAATTTGACAACAAATTCTTAGATCATAGACTATATGACTTATCTAATGTTAAGAAAAACTCATTGAATGGAATAAAAATAAGAAGGAATAGTTTCTCCCTAGTATTAAGCAATTCATGGAAATTTAAGTCAATATATATAAGATCTACATGGATGGATTAATTCAATGATCTGTTCCAAAAGAAAGTCAATAGATAATTCTACAAGATGAACATGAAGGACCATGCAATGGTTATTGCATAAGAAGGATTACTATGAAATTTCTTATGGTAGGTTATTCCTAGCCTACCATATTCAAGGATGCACATCAATTTACACAGTCTTGTGCAAAATACCAAAAATATGAAGGAATAACAACTAGGCATGAAGGATCATAATAGTGGATACAACCATTAGAACTCTTCGATATCTAAGGAATAGATTTCATAGAACCAATTACACCAATGCCAAATGAAATTCATACATAATTATGGTTGTTGATTATTACACAAAGTGGACAAAAGTAACTATAGTCAAGGATTGTACTGCAACAACTGCTACAAAGTGTTTTCAACAACATGTGATGAACAAAGTTAGAGTACCTAAAATACTAATCTTAGACAATGGGATACATTTCACTAAAACTACAGTTAAGAAATTAATTCAACTAGGAATTAACTATAAACTCACTACACCACATCACCCCTAAGAAAATGATCAAGCTAAAGTCACTAATAAAGTAATTACATGCATATTAACTAGAACTAGTAGTAGGTACAGGAAGGATTGGAGAACTAAGCTTAATGATGTTCTATAGGCCTATTGATCCACGTAGAAACTTTCTAGAGGGTATTCTTTGTATGAACTTGTATATGGAAAGCTACCTACTCTATTGATTCAAGTAGAGATTAATACCCTAATCACTACATGTTCACTTCACATAAATGTAGATCTTACCTAATAAGAATGTTCAATGAATCTTAATTTGTCAGATGAAAACTGGTTAGTTGCCCAAATATGTAATGACATTCATAAGAAACACAGCGAGTTTCATCATGACACTAGGATTAGACAAGTTTCTATTAGATCAGGAGATAGATTCATATACCATGACTTAAGCCATGTCATCCAAAAGACTAAGTTCTAGATGTTATGGAAGGGACCCTATATTATTCATGCTATATATTAATTTGACACCATGCAAATCTATTACCTTGCCAACCAACAAAAATTTATCCTTATCAATACTCAATAAGTCAAACCATTCCATAACTTTCCACCATTAAGAGACTCTACCATAGCTCATACTCAAATAAAATCCCATTTAATCATCTATATTTCCTCCTTAGATAATAGTCATGGGGGAGTTGCTTGTTATCTTTTGGCCTTATGAGTTCTTTTTGCATTTTTTCACTTTTTCTAATTCTTTGATATCTTTCTTATTCTTGAGATTTTCTTCATTCTTTAATTTCTATACTTTATTCTTTGATATCCTTACAGTTCTTATTATATTTCCATTCTTTGATATTTTTCACATTCTTCATATGTTTTCCTATTCTTACATATCTTTCATTCTTTAAAAATGTTTCTATTCATTGAATTGTATGTTTTGTTGATTGTTCAATATAGTATCAATAATAAGCAAGATGTTGTCTATAAAAAGAGAATTTAACCCTATGTTATTGAATTATTAAAGGACTAATTATATATCCAATGAGACCACATCATCCATTTCTAGCAATAAGAGGTTCTTACCATGGGCAGAATGTAATTATCATCACTTAAATCTAAAATTGACTTGTAACCTTTATACCTTGAAGAAAAGGGGAATAGCCAAGAGGCTACAAAAAGGGTGTGACACCAAGGAGTCTTTTTGATTCTATAGAATTCTACTATAAGTCCCAATCCTTTACATGGTCATATCATTACACAAATCTTTTGAAAAAAAAAAGGAAAATGAAAAAAAATGGAAGCATGTTCTTAAAATAAAATTTTTTGCCTTATTATGACATTGGAAAGACATATTATCCATGCCTAAATGTAGTCTTGTAGTAAGGTTAACGTAATAATTAATTTAATCACATAATACACCTTCTTAGGGTACCACTTGAAAGACATGATTCATGCCTAAAGGCATCCCTCTAACATATCATTGAGATGTTCAAGAACATAAAAATATTGTAATTAACTAAATGTACTTCAATATGAGTAATGATGTGCTTGGTCTTATGGTTAACAATCTAGGAGGAGACAACGTAATGTCACTAGTACGAGGTATGGACTTGGTTTGAAAACTAGATGGATAAGTATATTGGTCACTTTTAATCATGTCTAACATACAATATGACTATGGTAAGACATCTCATGTCCCATTTTCTCATATCCATTCTTTTACCATTCCACCTCACTGGTATATATAATTATAATTTGATAATTTTATATAGCATAATGTTATTATTTTATTAAGGCTTTTCTAACATGTGTGTATTTGAAGACAAGTATCATTTACATTTGACTTGATGAGTGGCGAGGTACCCCTACACCCAACCATATGAATCACTAAGGCATTACACGCAATCCAGTCGAATTCCATGGACCTATAGTTATCTCATACACTAGTTCCTCTAGGAAGTGAAATGATGTTGAGAACGTTCATCGTCTTCCCAACTACACTTGTAAGGCTCAAGGGCATGGTTTAAGTGTAATTGAGATATATGAATTTTTATCATTTTTCATTTTATGGATGTAATCACCTACAACAAGAATAAGGGTAGAGTAGATTGAAAACTAGTGTCTATTATCTAGCTAGCCTAACACAAGTAACCGCCCCACTTTCCTAAACACATATAGCACTATTGGACTACCAAACGTTAAGCATTGCTAGGTTACCAAGTACTATATGAATGGTCAAAGTGGTCGTACTCATGTTCATTACTTGCTAGAAATAAATTGCCTAATCAAATGCATTAAAATAAAGAACAAGAAAGTAAAATGCAATAAGGAAAATATTAAGCTATTCTTAGTGCTGTAAGGATTATCAAAAGAGTTCGTTTTATTCCCGTCACACTATTGCACTCAGGTACATCAATGCTCGAACAAAGAACCGTACACACTTTAGACTCCTTTTACGGGCACTTTGAAAATATTCTAACTCTAGGGAGAAGAAACCACAAGACCTTCACTACCTTGCTTGAAAACTGAAAACTAGCTAATGAATTACTTCTAAAACTAGAGCCCATGCATGGTATTTATAGACTTAGGGTATATACCCCGACGCCGAACATCTGACATTGGATCTAGGCCCCAAGGTCGTGTACCCAACGTCGCAACCAACATCAAACGGTGATTCATCATGACTCCTTGAGTTTCTACAAACATTTGTAAATATGATTATACAAGGGCATTAAGGATAGGAGCCTACTCTGGGAGGACCCGCTTCTATAACTCTTATGTCTCATACTTCACATCCAATTCCATATCATCTTGTACAATTTTAAATACTTTAATAATAGTCATCACTTCCATATACATTACTATATATTCATATACTTAGCAATTTTTCACATTATCACTTCTTGGTCATCAATACTTTACCTCGCCTAAACTTCTTACCTATTACCATTTTTACAGCAATTTGGCATATTCCAAATAACCTTCACATCTTCCAAGCTATCAAATATAATGAATTTTTCCACCAAAATATAGCAAAAATTTTGAAGATTTTAAGGTTAATATTATAAATACAAGTTTGCATCACCTACAATATCATATATACAATATTGTCTATATAAATTTCTATATATATATATACTAAACAATATTCATGTTGTTATTTTTAGCTTTCAACACAAGGGGAGTTCATGTCAATTTCTACCAAAGAACCTTGTGGTCTTCCTATCTTCCTCACCATACATCCAATTTCTATTCTTTCTTATTCCTTTAGATTTTGGAGCATGCATCCCTATCATGAGGGGAAGAATGTTTGCAAATTTTTTCTAATGCTTGGAATAACAAATTACAAAAAGGATAAGGATCTTACTAGACATAATAAAAAAATTTTCAAACCTAACAAAATTTTTCAAATTTGATCTAAGACACCAAAGCTCAAATTTCTCTCCTAAGGAACATTTCGTGATTTTTCAATGATAAATCAATGATAAGCAACAAGTTATTATTCTTATGAAAATTTTTAAATCTAGAAAACCATTAAAATAAGGGTGTTTTCAAAATTGGAGCTTTTTCTAAATTGATGAATTTACAATACTACAAACCAAATTAAAAATAAAATTGATTAAATTTCAAATTTTGATCAAAACCCAAAATCCAATTAAAGGTTGTGAATGATTAGGAATTTTTCCAAATTTTTTGGGTAATCTTGGAATTCTTTATGATTAAAAATGCCTCCAAAGAGAGTTCCTAGAGCCAATGGACCATCGTAGCCTAGGAAAAAGAGACATAGAGGAAGGGGTAGAGGATTAGGTAAAGATTACACTCATGCTAAGGATCATGAAGCTCAAATGTAGTCTAGCCAATAGCCCACACCAACAACAAGGTAGTTTGATGTAGGTAAAAGCTACAAATTTGTCACCTATTACAAAACCTAACCAACACCTAACAATTCCATATGACTATCTCCAAGCCATTAATGAAAAAATCTATCATGTCTACAATCATTTTAAAACTCAATTTTGGCTCACTCATGAAGTTTTCACATGCAAAGGTGTGTGAATAGTTGTAAGTGTCATCTTTCTGGCCCACAATCTCTAGCAATAATGAATGTTATCTAGGGGAGATGTATCAATTTTGGCATAAGAGGTAAATGATGCAATAGTGAAGATTGAAGGCATAATAATGCCTTAATCAGTTGATATCATTACTAGGGCTCTTAATTTGCCAAATGTCAAAGCCAACATCATCTAAATTTCCACAAGGTCTGACATAGATGCAAGAAATCTTTGATTACAAAGAGCTTATGGGATAATCAAAAAGAAGTACAATGGATTATCCACTACTAAAAATATTTATTTCAAAATCAATACATATCATATTTTCCCTACCAAGAGGCTAAATAAAATTTCAACATATGTTGTTAGAGGAAGCACTATTGTGATGGAAACGTTTCAAGCAAATATTGATCATCTATTATTTTTGGAGATCTAGAGAAGATTTGAAATGAAGAAAATAGGGAAGCCCACTTCCACTCCTTGCCTAATCAGAAAGGTATGCAAACATGCAGACACTTTGGGATATACAAATGATTCTTTAAGAAAATCCCAAAATGCATCATATGCCAAGATCTCCAAGCTAGTGCCTTTGACAAAAGATCAAGTAGAGAAACTAGTAGGCACTAAAGAAATAGTAGGATCAACACCAACAACCAACATCCTACCCGTAGGGACTAAATAAGCAGCCCCTAATGGGTCAACACTAGTTATAGAAAGAGCAAGACCAAGTGCTCCACTAGTACAACAATAGGACTATTAGCCCTCCATGAGTCATTAACAACAAATTGCATAAACCATGATGAGTGGCAAGGTACCCCTACACTCGACCATATGAATACAAGTGTGCATGCGCGATCCGGTTGAACTCCAAGGACTAAGTGCTTATGTGCCTTATGGAACACTTAAGGTTAATCAATCGTTGTCCTCCCCAACTTACTTGTATGTGTCATGGTTATATGGTTAAGTTTGAGGTATGTGATTTTTATAACTTTTATCTTTTTATCGCCTATGCTAAGAGATGAAGGGTGAAGAGACTAAATGACTAACTTTAATTAACTAAGTTCTAATCATCCTAGCATCAGTATTTGTTCCCACTTACCATACACACCCTAAACCAGCACAACGCTACTAGGAATACCAAACGCTATTCGTTATTGGGTTACCAAGCGTAGCACACGTGCTCGAAGCAGTCGTACTGAATGCACTTAACTAGGAGTTGATGGTTGAGAGAGATTAATTATCTAAGAAAGAATTTAAGAATTTAACATTAACTAAATCCTAATTATCTTAGTCCATGCACTACAAGGTTTATCATAAAGTTCGTCTTTATTTTTGTACACAAATATGTGCTCTGGCACAATTTGCTCGAATAAAGATCCGTTCACTTTGAGACTCCTACTACAGGCACATGGAAATTATTCTATCTCTGGAATGGTAAAACTACCAGAGTTTAGCTAAGGGTCTAGATCTAAATTGAAAAACAAGGGAAAGCTACCTCTTATTTATAGACAAGGCGATAGGCTGCGATATCGCATCCCATCATACCCCCATGACTGAATGAAAACTCGTCCTCAAGTTCCTTACAAAATATTGGAAAGGCATGGGATTATTGACTTGAGTGAAACTAATGGTGAATGGGATGACATGTGAACGAATCATCATTACAAAACATGGCAAAATTTAGTGTTCATGATAACAAGAGTGAACACTATACATAATTGACATCCAACGTTATTTGGCAACTGAGAGAGAAGAGAGAAGAGAGAGAGAAAAGAAGAAGTCTGCTGCTACCAACGCCAAGGTTGCACCTTTCGTTGTCCATCTATAAGCACATCATCAATCTTGTTCCTTGCGTAACTACTTCAGCACCAGTCCATTTCAAGTGTTCCCTCCAAATCTAATCCATTGTTGTATGATTGCCATCTGCACATACAACACAATCTTAATTTAGCAAGGGTAAATGAATCAAAATGTAGTTGATACCTTTCCTCGGTATAAGGCCCATTGTTGTGATATGGCTAATGTGGATCTGGAGATATAATACTGGTGACTATCGAAGGTGTAAGGTGTAGGGGTTAGGAGAAAATCGAAAAAATTGGACCAGGACCCCCATGACTGAGAGCGAACCTCTGGTAGCGAGAGAATGGAAAAGGATAGGGAACAAGAAAAATGGAGAAAAAGAAACAACGGTCATGCCAATAAAATGGATGTCAAAGATGGAGATGAACAAAATAGATGGCGATTGTGAAAATGTCTAAGGGAAAGAAATTAACGGATGCACCAAATAGGAATGCCAGTGGGCCCTCCCCAAAGCAGGTTCATGTCCTTAATGCCCTGACAATCCCACATTCTCTATAAATGTCATTTGGAAGCAAGATTTAAAGTCTTAACCACAAGAGTTTACCAAAAAGAAAACAATGCATCCACCAAAATATGTACTATGGATACAACAGGCAATGAGGTGATAAATGGAGAAAGAAGGATAGAAATAAATGAATGGAATGGAGTCTCAAGAATAAGGTGGTGTACAGCCCCTTGTGTATTTCATGGTTAATGTGACTTAGTAAATCCCATTTCCCATTTAGCCTCAAACAAACCACATTCAGTGACTTCGCATTAATACATCGGCTCATCCATCCACTTGAGTAACAAGAATGCCTTCACCAAAGAGTCACCACCATTCCGATGAAACAAAAGAGGAGAAAGTGGGAAGAGAGAAGGGCCTTAGTTAGAGGGAACATGTTTGTTTTAGTTCCATAACCAGTGCTTTTAGCCCAAGTGATTATTTTGTCTAAGGGGTGTGCTTTGAATTCTCACTTTTTTTTTGTTGTGTTTTTGCGTGAGAACCACACCATGCAAAGACTTATTATTTTTAGTTGCTCAACTTCCCAATAATGCGGCAACGTCAAAATAGTAAGAAAACTCAAGAAGAAAACATACAAGCACCCAAGAGAATGGCTAGCACAAATGCATCAAGTCCCCTTGAAGTCACACCCTTTTCAATCCTTGAGTCCTTCCTTAGTTTCAGAAATACCCAGTCACTGATTTGTTGATAGTTCTTATTATTGGGAAAGGGATTGTATAGTTCCAAGCCAAGAGAGACCATAGAAATTTATGGATGTATGGATGAAGTGGACTCATTGCTTGTTATATCAAAAGAACCATACCAAAGTATCAACATCATAACTCAAAGGTAAAAACATAACATTAGCAATCGATGGAGTACAGTTCATACCATCTTCAGAGCACTTATTAAGTGACAAATCAAACAAAGTAATTAAACACACAAAGAAATGAAAAAGTATCAACAATGTTGTAAAACAAAAACAAGAATAGTTTAAAGAAATTTGTAAAACAAAAATGTGTGAAACAAAAAATGCAAAAGAAACTAAGGGCTGTGATTGATCAGCACAGGTGGCCATCTCCCCCATGACTGAGTTGGAAGGGAGAGATTCGAAATAATGAGTGAGGTCATCCTCTCTCAGAGGTATTATGTGCACCAGCTGTTCTAAGTTCATGAAAGGGTTTGGTTTGTTGTATGTTGACTAATAATCTCTTTTCAGGGCTTTCGGGTTTGTATATGGTCATGGCTCTTGAGGAAAAGGTTGTGTGGATAATGTAAGG
>MNCI01027354.1:47262-87227 GCA_015680685.1 Gnetum montanum
GCTTGGCCATTAGCTTGGGGGTGATAAGGTGTAGTCAATTTATGTTCAACCCCTAAGTGTTGCATCAATTTTCAAAAGGTTGCACCCGTAAAGTATGTTTCATTATCCGAGATAAGTGCATGCGGCACACCGAACCTATTTATGACTTGTTTTTGTACAAATCGTGCAACTGTAGATGATGTGCAGTCTGTTACAACAACTGCTTCAACCCATTTTGTTAAATAGTCAACAACAACAATGATATAAGCTTTTCCATTTGACATTGGTGTAATGGGACCCATAAAGTCTATTCCCCAAATGTCGAAGGGTTCCAAAGGTTGAATCCATTGTTGCAAACCCTCCATTCTAGCAGTCATTCCACCATCACGTTGATAGCGCTCACAAGATTGGACAAAATGATGGGTGTCCCGAAATAGTGTTGGCAAGTAATATCCTGCAAGTAGGATCTTAATAGCCATTCGTCTCCCTGCATAGTGACCCCCACAAGGGCCCTCATGAGCATCCTGGAGAACTCTTAGTTGGTCCACATCGGGCACACACCATCAAACCAAGCCATCAGGACAGACTTTGTAAAGTTGTCCTTTGATCTCCATGAAGTACTTGGTTCTATGGAGAAACTGTTATTTCTTCCTAAAGTCCAACCCCTATGGTGTTTTTTGGGAAATGAGATAGGTGAGAATGCTATTGTACCAATTCGTTCCCATGGGTTGATTATTCACTACACTGGCAAAGAAGGCCTCGTCGGGAAAATGATCAGATATGGCATATTCATCCTCTTTGCTATCCCAGTGCAACTGAGATAAATGATCTGCAACTACGTTCTCGGTGCCCTTTCAATCTATCATCATTAGATCAAACTCCTGTACGATTACCAGCCAACGTATGATACGAGGGCTAACCATTGGCTTATTCATGAGGAACCTAATTGCACTATGATCCATATGAATGTACACTTTGTAGCCTAACACATAGTGCCTAAATTTGTCCAGTGCAAACACTACAACCATTAATTCTTTTTCTGTAGTTGTATAGGTAAGTTGTGCACCGGCAATACTCTTACTTGCACAGTGAATGTAATAAGGGCATTTTTTTTCATCTAACTGTGTTAGTATGGCTCCTAAGGCATAATTGGATGTGTAAGTCATTATATGGAACTGTATGGACCAGTCAAGGGCTTGTAGAATGGGAGTTTCTACAAGTCTTTGTTTCAAAGTTTGGAATGCTCGTTCACATTCCCTAGTCCATTTGAATGATGCATCCTTCTTCGTTAGTTTTACCAATGGTTTGGCAATCTTGGAGAAGTTCTCAATGAATCTTCGATAGTAGCCAGTGTGTCCAAGGAATGACCGAATGTCTTTAACAGTTCTCGATTTTCAGGTAATTCCTTGGATGATCCTAACTTTATCTGGGTCTACCTCTATTCCTGAATGTGAAATTTTATGCCCAAGTACAATGCCCTCTTTGACCATCAAATGGCTTTTCTGCCAATTGAGCCTTAAACTAGTTTCTACACATCGTTTTAGCACTTGCTCTAATCAGTCCAGGGCTTGATCAAATTTTGTCCCATAAGTGGAGAAGTCATCCATTAAGACTTCTACTTCGTTTCCAATCTATTGTTGGAATATGCTCAGAACTAAACGTTGAAACGTTGTAGGAGCATTGCACAAGCCAAATGGCATTTGTTTATATGCAAACATTCCCCAAGAACTGGTGAACGTTGTTTTGGCTTGATCTTCTAGTGCTATCCATATTTGATTATATCCACTATATCCATCCAGAAAACTATAATAGCAATGCCCTGCTATAGTGTCCAAGACTTGGTCAACAAATGGCAACGAGAAATGATCCTTGAATGTTGCCATGTTTAGTAGCCTAAAATCTATACACACCCTCCATTTGCCTCCCTTCTTAGGCACGATTACTAGAGAACTAACCCATTCACTATTAGCAATGGGATATATGAACCCAGCCTTAAGAAGATGTTCTATCTCTTCTTTTACTATTTGTTTCAATTTCGGGTTCAATCACCTCTGTGGTTGTTTTCGAGGTTTCATGGAGGGGTCCATGTAAATCCTATGTTGGCATATCCTAGGATCTATTCTGGTTAACTTGAGATATGACCAGGCAAAGACTTTTGACCACTTGTTTATCACTTTTAGCAGTCTTTCTTTTTGGTTGGGAATAATTTTTACGTTGATGATTACCGATTTTCCATTTTCAAGGGTCATATACTCTAGACCAGTGGGCAATGGTTTCAGATCAAGGGGCTCTTGTTTAAATCTCTCAGGAATTTCCAACTTCCCCTAGTTGATGTTTTTGAGGCTAAGGTTTGGAAGTTAGCAACGGACTTGCTCAAGTGTGTTTGTGCTTCCAATGTAAGCACTAGTTATTACCTCAGTTAATTCCATGCATGTTATTGAGTTACTCTATTGATCAGCCATCAACCATAGGGTGTCCTCTTGTCGTCTAGCTACTGCATGCAAGCACCTTTGTATATTAATTTCTTGTGCATATTGATTGCATGCAAGAAATGCTAAACTTCGCATAACCCATGATTTCTGCACGCAATGGCACCCTGTGTCACTGTATGCAATGCATGGAATTTTCTTCTTCTTGATCTTTCCAAAAGGGTTCTTCTTGGATATTTCCAGGGAAAGATCACAGATTCCTAGGCATGTATCTATAGTGCTCATCCATGTTCTTCCCATTATTATTGGGAAGTCCCCCTTCCGTTGTTTACTTGTATCACTAGGAAATCAGCTGGATTTGACCAACCACTCACAGTGGTAACGATATCCTCCACTAGTCCCAAATGGACAGTGATGGACTGGTCAGCTAGCTCTAGTCGAATATTACTCTTTCTTAATGGAGGTAGGTTCCAGGCTTTGTACATCTTTTGTGATATTAAGTTGACTCCGAAACTTGAGTCTAGAAGAGCTTTACATGGTTCATTCCCAGCAACTTGGAGGTAGATTAGAGGACTTCCAGGATCAGAGAATTTCCTGGGAAGGTGATCCAGTCAGTGACGGTATGTGTTAACATAACCATGTATGTTGAGCTCTGTTTTTGGTTTGAAGGAGGTCCCAACACTTTATTTGGTACGGAGGTGTTTAGATGTTCAACCGCTTGTCATGGTGAGGGCTTAGTTGGATTGTTGATTCTAAAGAAAGGTCTTTTTGACATAAGATTATCAGAACCAACTAAGGTTTGACATTGGGTTGTTGCGGTTGAGTGGGGAATACCCCTTGCATTGTTGCAGCAGGTGGTCGTGGAGCTATTGGTGTAAGAGATGTGGATGGATTCAGAGGATGGTATGCATTTGGTGTGTCTCTCCCAGGAGAAGGAGTCCTATAATACTCCTGAACTTGGTAGTGACGTGATGGTGTCACACGACCAACAGAGTTATGTGGAGAGATAGGCTACTACACATAGTAGCCATATGGATCTAGTTGCCGGTAAGGATATTTTTGCCTTGGCAGTGGCATCCCTCATGACTGTGGGTATTGCCACTGCTGGTGTTGCTTCATAGGTTGTGGCGAAGTTCCACTTGGATAATATGTTAACGGTTGGTGGAACTGCCTTGGGTTACCTTGGGGATAAGGTAATCGACAGGGTGCCTGTCGTTTGTTAAGTCTTGGGTTGAGTGCATACACCGCAGACTCTTGCAGATGTGAGATTATTGGGCAACATCCCTTAGGATGGTCATACTGACATATCTCACATCCACCGTCATCGTCCGTATTGGAATCCAAAACCTCTTTGGTGATAGTCATTTTACCCTTACCTTTGTTACGTGCATGGTCTGAATCCCTCTTCTTTTTCTTATTATGGTCACTACTTTGCTCCTTAGAATCCTCTACGATTTCTAAAATAGTTTCAAATCTACTATCTAAGGAGTCCCACATCTAATCTACCTTAGCCAACACTTCTATTGTTAATTTCTGAAGCGGTAAGGTTTTCCTACTCACCAACTCCTCGAGTGGTGACTCATCCTCCTCCTCACAAAATCTCACTCCCCTCTTTCGGAGGGAAGGATCGCGGTTATACTCTTCCGTGCTTTCTCTCTTATGTAGCTCTCCTTCTTCCTTAGCTACTTGCTCCAACAATCTATGAACCTCATGGGATCTAAGTTCAGATAATCTCCCTTGGGCATATGTTCCAAGGGTTCTCCTGGTTTCATGTCTTAGCCCATCTACGAGATAGCGTAGTTGATCCCGTTGTGCGTACCCATGGCCCAGGCAATGATGTAACAATGCATAATATCGGTCCATGGCAGCATCCAAGGATTCATGAGTTCCCTGCTTCCATCCTTGGATCTATTTTCGTAAGTTGGACACTCGGGAGTACATTTGATATTTATCATTAAACAGTTCTATCATCGTACTCCACCTCCTAATGGTTTCCGATTCTAAGGACTGATACCAGCTTTCCACTTCTTTTATGAGTGTCCTTGGAAACAACTTTAACTTTTGCCACTCGTTTTCAATGCTCTGCAAGGTGCAGGCATCATGAAATTCCTGTAAGTGGTTCTACGGATTAGCGTTGTATCCCCCCTCAAATCGTGGGATATTATTCATGTCTAGTCTCTTGATCCAACTATCTTTTTGGTGCCTTGTAGGTATTCTAACAGCCTCCGTAATGTCTAACATGCTTTGGGTTACAAGTAGGGGTTCTTTGTTTCATTTCTCTCATGGCGTCTGTGATGCCTACGTGGTTCCCTACTTTCCATTCTTTCATGCCTTGACTCTCTAGAATGCCCTCAGCCTCTTTCTCAACTCTCTCGTCGAGGTTTCTCACTATGTTTACCCTTATCCTCACCGTTAGGCTCCTTATGACTGTGTCCTAATGTTGAAGGAGAGGATGAATGTTGCGATGAAGGTGAAGAAGAAGGAGAACCATCGCCATGATGATGTTCCCTACCTTCTCTTCTGTGGTCCATGCTCCGATCATTATGACGATCAGAATGCTCACCCTTGTCATGTGTTTGTGTTCCCACTTTGAACACTTGGTGTTCTTGGGGATCAGATCCAAGATTGTGAATCGTGGAGCACAGGTTCTGATACACCACCTCCTGACCATCATTAGGAGGGGGAACATCATTTTGTGGAGAACCTATGAAAACAGGTTCACCACCCTTAATTTCGTTTAAGACAGGTGAAGCATTACGGGGGCCCTTACCCTTCAACATTGTGTGATTACTCTCCTGTTGCAGGTCTCGTTGACGTTGCGCTTCTGTGGGATGGTAGTCCCTTGTGTTGTAATCACATGCAACATACTCAGCATATAATTGTGACATGCCTATTCGTGCAAGGGCACGAAGGAGCATGTTGGGGGCTGCTCTGTCTAGAGGCAACACTATGTTACTCTCCAAGTCTCTCCAACGCCGTTGTTCATCTTGATGGAAGACAAAGGTAAAGTTGGGTATATATTCATCATGATGAATATATACCACACTGAATTGTTGAGGCAATGGCGGATTCTAGTTATGTGTGTTGTGCTGCCAACTGTCTCTAGTGTTATCCACTAGGCGGTGAAGTGCTTTTGTTCGAAGAAGAAGACATTTTAACTTTGTTCAGTGTGCTGTTTACCATTATCTTATTTTTCGTATGATCAACCCTAAGGGTTCGTTTAAGCTTCCCAACAATATGGATGATATCCTATGTTCTACATAGCACACAAACAACCAAGTCCCCGGCAACGGTGCCAATGATGAGTGGCGAGGTACCCCTACACTCAACCATACGAATATGAGCGTGCATGCGCATTCCGGTCGAACTCCAAGGACTAAGTGCTTACGCGCCTTATGGAACACTTAAGGTTAATTAATCGTTGTCCTCCCAAACTTACTTGTATTTGTCATGGTTGTATGGTTAAGTAAGTTTGAGGTATGTGATTTTTATAACTTTTATCTTTTTATCGCCTATGCTAAGAGATCAAGGATGAAGAGACTAAATGACTAACTTTAATTAACTAAGTTCTAATCGTCCTAGCATCAATATTTGTTCCCACTTACCGTACACACCCTGAACCAGCGCAACGCTACTAGGATTACCAAACGCTATTCGTTACTCGGTTACCAAGCGTAGCACACATGCTTAAAGCGGTCATACTGAATGCACTTAACTAGGAGTTGAGGGTTGAGAGAGATTAATTATCTAAGAAANNAAATTATTCTATCTCTGGAATGGTAAAACTGCTAGAGTTTAGCTAAGGGTCTAGATCTAGATTGAGAAACAAGGGAAAGCCACCTCTTATTTATAGACAAGGCGACGAGCTACGATATCGCATACGCGATATCATAGGGACGGGCACGATATTGCGGCAGGTGTGATATCGCGTCCCATCAAACCATAAACTGGGCAAGTAGAGAAGTATTAAGTATTTATAAAGTAAGAGATAACCCTAGTTAACCTACAATATCTACAAGACATACCAATAGTTAAGTTTCCTTCCAAGTGGATGAAGATGATTGAGCACAACAAATCTCAAGGACTACTACATCCTTCCAAGTGAAATTGGAGATAGGAGAAGGAGTCATAGTAGTGGTGATGTAATACAAGGATGCCTAAGGAGCAACAAAGATGATTACCAATCACATAAAGGAATCTTTTAATGTTCATATTGTATCTTTGTCCAACATTTTAGGAACTAGAGATGTTCAAACTCTAGTAGGGCATCAAGAAAAGACAAAGAAAAAGAAAAAGAACTAATCTTTCCAGCAAAACATGAAGATGCATTGGACAAATTGTTGTAGACAGAACAAGTCATACAAAAACTCTTCAATATTCCTAGTAATATCATGGTCGTCCAATCTGAACTAATCTCAACTAAGGGAAAACTGGTCATTGAAAAGACCAAAATTTATTATACAAAAGGTAGAAATGCAAAGATTACAAGAGGAGTTAGTCCAACTTCGCCTCAACAAATAAGATATTGCATAATATGTAGCATTAGAACAACTATAACAATTCCCAAATGACTAGATGAATCAAATGATTGTCAAACAGAAGCATTTAGAAATGGAAAAGGGAAAAGCAACATGGACTCCATCAGTTGCTAATGCACAAACTTATGCCCATGCAAAAGCCCTTATTGCTATATAAGAGAAAATAAAAAGATTACTATTGAAAACTTAAGGTTGACTAATACTGAGACAGAAAAGTACATGCTTAAAGAGAGCATCTATTAGCTGAGGGAGCAATTTGCTCATGTCAACCTAGACATTAGACAATTGGCCAAAGGAAATAGAAACTTATCCATGAAGGAAGTACACGTAGTTTGATAAAATTCTATTATTGAAATAAGCATGTGGCAAAATAAGACCAAGAAACATAAGAAGCTCAAAGAACAATTTAGAGATCAGGTGGGAATGTACAAGCAAATCAATGAGAAGAAAATCTAGTGGCCAAGGCCAAGCTCAATTCAATCACATAAGAGTTACTTGATTGGCAACCAATCTTAGATAGTCTCACCTTGATTCATCAAGTAGAGCTCAAAAACAAAGACTTGCAAATTTAGAATTTAACAAAGTAAATTGAGTTGGAAAATCTATGCTACACTAACTTGGTCGTGTTAATAGTAGGTAGACCAAGAATAGAGTTAAAACAACAATTGGTTATAATGTACTTAATGTATGAAAGGAGTTTGCAGAAAAAAAGGATGCCTAGTAGAAGTTACATATTGCTAATGTTGAACTCCAAATGGTAAAGACCTATTATCAGGATCAAAAGGTGGTGGCAAACTTGGCTAGGATAATGACAAACTACCAAGAATTACAAAAACTTGCCAAGGCTTTTAAAGTTGAAAGGACCCATTTCATAACATGGTATGTAAAGGCCAATAAATTGTTACCATGACTACCATGTCTTTGGGAAGTACTAATACCATAAAACATCACCAAAGCACTGTGGACTATTCATGATCCCATGATAAAAGAAAAAAAGTTAAGATCCCTACTAAGCAAATGTCAATTTAAGAAGCTTGACAATAAAGGAAAGTGGGCAATGAAGGAGGAATTATGACCACCCAGAACTTAAGAAACTAAATCAGGCATTTGTTTTGTTTTGTTTTGTATGTCAAATGTGTCATTCATGTGTCTATCATGCCTTGCATGATAATTTTGTAAGCCACTCAAATAAAGATGCAGCATTCATAGTTAGTTAGTCATATCATGTATATATGAAGATGCCATTAAGTTTATGTAACCCCACAATTTTGTAACAACTCTATCATCCTTTTGTTTTGACTTGAGGATGAGTTTCTAGTTAGTCATGGGGGGTATAATAAATTAAGTTTTTTTGGTATTGACCACAATATCATAGATAAGATTTAGTGGGTCATAGTTATTCCTCTAAATATGGGCCCACTATGTTTCACATTAGTATCCTAAGAATCATTCAACATCATATAATCATGTACCTCACTTAGAGTTAAACTATATACTTTGAACTTGGCTAACCCTAGTGAGAAGACACGATCACGAACTTATCATCATCTCACTAGTATACTTATATTGTCCCATCCACAAATTACAATCTAGTCGCACATGTATGCTTGTGATTTGTATGGTTAGACATTGGAAACTCTTGCTACTCATAAGGTATTTTATATGATAAAAGAATCTTGGTAAAACTAAAAGAAAAATTTTTCAAGGCAATAGTCAAAGCTACATTACTATTTTATATGGTGTTTAATGTTGGGGTTATAAAAAAGAGACAAAAATAACGAAACAATATGGTAGAAATGCAAATGCATAGAGGAATATTGAATGTTATAAGAAAGATGAAATGCACGATACAAACATTAGAGAAAGGCTTGGAGTGACTTGTATTTTCAAGTTATAGGAATGATGTCTTAAATGGTTAGTCATATCCAAAGAAGATCAAATAAATGAGTTTATCCTAAAATTTATAAAAAAAAAAAATAGACAACATGTAACAATCCCAAGAAAGTTGTTGAAAAGAATATTAAAAAAAAAAAAGACATTAGAAAAAAAATTGAAAATTATATGAAAAAATTGTAAATAAATAATGATCTAGCCCTATATAGAAGCAAATGGCAAAAGAGAACATATGTAGTTGACCCTATCTTATTGGAACAAGGCTAGGATATAATAATGGTAGAACTAAAACTTAAACTCTTACGTAATCAATGGATAATTTTAACAAAAGTTATGTATGCTACAGTAATAAAAATCAAGCAAGATAGTACTAGTGCATACACAAAAAGCAACTAGAATAAGTCCTTGCATCAAAACCTCTAATACAAGATAAAAGTTCAACCATCACTACCACTAGGTGCCAATGTACATGAACAATTTGCTTAAGTGTATTTATTTTTGATTAAATTTGATGCAAATAGAATGCAAGGACATTTAGCATATTGAAATATCCCTTTAAGAGAAATTGAAAATGTTACATCTATATTCAGAACATTATGGTATCATGGAGATTGTTTTATCTTTTCAGGAATAAACAACAAAAATCAAATCTGCTGCAACTCATTAAGGCCCGCAAAAAGCTCATACAAGGGGAGAATTGGTTTTCCATTCTAAAACTGGTATATGGTTAACTTTTTAGTCTACAAGTTTAAAGTTTGAAGTCGGTAAAGCATTTTTAACTTAATCATAACTTGAAATCAGCCTAGCATTGTTTGCTTAATTATAACCTGAAGTCAGTGAAGCCTAATATGCTTAGTTATCCCATGCAGCACTTAAGTCAGTGAAGCATAATCAGTTAAGCATAATGTGCTTGGTTATAATATGCAGCTTGTGGTTGCGTAGGTGATAAATATAGTATGCTTTTTGCGAGTCATAGGTGAAGTAGTATGCTAAAGAACGAGGTAAAAATATTAAGAATCGTTATAACCCATATTATTGGGAAAAGAACTTACGAAAAACATGTGGTAAAAACACATGGTAAATGATGCAGACACAACTTGTTTTGCTGCAGACTTTACAGGACAGTGACGTTAACAGATTTTAAATGTTCCAAGAAATTTATCATTTGACCTTTAGATTTCTTGACAGGGTCAATCAAGTCCGTCTTTTCTGGTAGCAATTTCACATTTGGGTCGAAAGCTTCCTAACGCAAAACGATCTCTCTAAACTTGATAACCAATTTCTTTATAATCGTATTTTTATAAACGTACATCAAATTCCATCATTTTAACCTCGCACGAGGAATATAGATTACAGAAGTGATCTACTATCGCCCTGTTTCACTCTGACAAAAGCTAATAAAAGTCTGCAGGCATTTTGAGAAAAATTGAGTTGATATTCAAATGTAAACTGCAAAATTGATTTGGGTTGTTTTCGAAATTTCAAGAAACCAACGCCAATTTGCTATTCCGAAAAACGAAATTGGTGAGTGCTTTGACGAACTCTAATGGTTAAAGGAATAAGCTTATCCAAACTCGAGACTTCCGGCGACGATCCTGTGATGTTTTTATAAGAAGTCAAAAAAAAAAAAGAAACATGAAATTTAGATCATGAAGTATAATGAAAAACAAATGCATCAATTCTACGCAAAATAGAAAAGTCGGTTGGAAGCAAAAGTTCAAACTTCAATAACTACCAGAAGATGAACCAAGACACAAAAAAGTGCAAGAGGTACCCGTAGATTGCGTGGCCTGACTAATAAACGACCCGCATATCTACAAAAACATCCCGCTTAAGAATATGGGATGAAAGACTAGAATAATCTTTACAGCATGGTGTGTCAACTAATAATACAAGGACCTGAAAAACTGAGTCAGACGCTAGGACTGGAAGCCCACAAAAAGGGGTACCACTGGTCAGCAAATAATAAATATACATATTTATACAATTCTCACTGTAAATGCAGAACAGATCAGAAGCAGATCTAACAGGAAAAAAAAAACACAATAAAAGATTTTGATACATAGCATTCCCCAAAATCAATCTCAATCTGAATATTTGAGAATGATGTAGACCTTCATCTATTACCATCCCATCCCTGTGGTCTGTACTGAGCAGCCCGTCCTCTAGTATCGAGTTTATTTTCATCATGATAAACTGGGCCGTTGTGCTGCATTCTGTTCTGGAAATTTGGATACACCTGTGAAAGATTGCCGTTTCCTCTTACAGGAAGCCAAGTAGGAGATGGCATTGGTGGTTGACAATTATGGTAACCATGATTTCTACGACCATTTACGACCTTGAAGCCAGCTTGAGGCATCTTATTATAAAATCGTGGATCCATCCCCTGTACACTCTGGGGTATCATACCTGAATGATGACCATTTGACATACTGTAAATTGGGTAGGTAGGATGGTATCCATTGACAGGAACATTGTACTGTACGTGGTTCTGAGCTTCCCCAAAAACAGAAAAAGAAGCTACCCCGGGATCGATTCTCTGCATCTCGGCCGTATATGCATCAATTGCCATACCGTTATGTGAACCTGCAAAGTTATTTGAACCACTCTGTGGACTTGGGAAAGTACTTGAACCAGAAGCATGGCCATGGGATAAACACTGATCTGGAAGGTAGCCTGCTGATGTAGCAAAACCTTGTTCATAACCAGGAGGGCCCGCTGGCCTTCTCTTGGGAACGTAATAATGAGAAGGTTGAGGGCCTTGTGACCGTGCAAGTTGACGATATGTATGCCCATTCTGTAATCTTGATTGTGGAAAAAATTCTGGAGCTTTTGTTGAATTTGTACCATTCAGTTGCAGACTGTTCCGTAGAAGACGATGGGCCGCATCCAGCAGCCGAGGCCCTGATATGGCCCCTGGTACAGGTGGCCTACAGACACAATATTAAAAGTAAGAGAATTGATGAAGAGAAAATCAAGCCTATGAAACTGAAACATTCAAATACATGCCTTTCTTGAAGATGTTTCCTGTGACCAACATCTTCATGCCACAATATTGGTGTAGCCTTTATATCTTGCTCGGTTACGGTCTGCGAAAACAGAAAGATCTTATTCATAATTAGGTTTGAAGAAAGATTATGTCATTCACATACATGTTTGCTTCACTCATTTCTCATTTAAACAAAAACACACACACACACAAAGGAAAAACTACCAAAAAAAGGTACCATTTACACATGCAATTTCAGAACACAAATATTGTACCTTTTTGGGCATTATTACTCCATCTGGTGGGCTTGGGATGTGTCGTTGGGTAGGCGGATTTGAATATATTGCATGCCTTCACAGATTTTATGGTCAGCGTTGTAACATGTTCCCAAAATTCATCAGACCATGCATTCAATCGTGTGGAAAGATGAACCTACTGAATCAAAGAGAAAACACTGAATAGTAAGCAAACTTACACTGCTTTATTATCACAAACATCTTCAAGGCCCGAAATGGGGGACGTATATGTTGATGGGCAAGCACTGCCCTCACATGGACATAAAAATCCGTTCATCCCATCACTGCAAACACGATGAAAAGGCATAAATACAGAAATGGGACAGAAACTCATATCATATTACGAAAGCAGGCACAATAAATGATTGAGCTAGCACATACAAATCAACTGCAGGTATCACTAAAAACTAAAGATAAAGGCACCGCTGCAGTGAAAGTATGAACCCACAACACCAACCTATATAAAGGATCGATTTCCTCTTTGACATTGATTCTGTCTGCGTTTGAATGATGATATTTCTCGTACAAGTTTAGAATAAATGGAGCCAAACTGTGTGTAACTAATACAAAAATTAAGTCACGGTGAATACTGTTCCTATATCTTTCCTCTTCCTGCAGTAGAGAAGGGAATAGCAAAAATGAAAACCGTTCAATGGGAAAAAAAAAGACAAAAAAAATTAGAGTTAAAAAAAACAAATGCATCATAATATAGCTATAAAATAAAAACAACCAAAAAACGATGTTTATGGACAGAGCACAATATCAAACCACAACATACCGTCAACAAGCCTTCAATTTTAGCAGTCTCGGCAAGAAGGCGAGTTTCATCGATAAATGGCAATTTCACAACACCCTATACAGTTAAAGAAAGATAATTTCTCCCCACGGTTAAGGTAACCGGAAACAAACATATATAAGATTTAAATTCACGGCACCAACAGAACAATAAGCACATACCTGCCAGGCGAATCGCTTACCATTCATGTCAATTTCAAACTCTATTACCACAAGATCAAGTTAGAAGCCATTTACTTTCAGAACTAATTAAAAAGAAACTGAATGAACCGAACTACTAAGGTATTACCTTTTGGATAAAAATCAGTGAGCGGCGACTGCGGATCTGTCATAAGGAATCTGTATGGCTCAGGAAGAGCTTGTGCACTGCATACAAAGCACAAATTGAATAACAGAAGTAAGCTCAATTTTTTAAAAAAAGAAATTCAGACTTCATTATATTCGCTTACAAACCTTGCAGAAGGAAGAGTTCCCATAAGTTGATCAAACGGCTTAAAAGGTTTGCCAAGGAAAAATATTATTTCCAATTCTTCAAGATCCTTGAGATCTGATGCGAATGGAGCATAATGATATGGATAAAACCTGCAGGTAACAGTGTCACTTAGGCGAAACACCAATTGTTACAACAAATAAAAGAAAAACACAGCAGCGACAGAAACAGCTGATTCTCGATTCATTTGTTACATGAAATATACAATATAAATATTCTGAATCGAAAACTGACTGTTTTCTTAGAAGCTTGTTATGCTGAGTTACAGCAACGGTAAAAAAGAGCGCATGCTGAGTTAGTTAGGGGCTTGTTATTAAAGTACAACGGGCAACTCAACCATTATGTTCATTCAAAATTATAGAATATTGTCTTTGATAATCTCCAAGTGAAACGCAAGACCCTAGAGATCTATTTGACAGAAAACAAATTCAGGCAAAACGAACACATGCTGAGTTAGTTAGGGGCTTGTCATTAAAGTATCTCTAGCAGTCTAGTTATGAGGTACAATGGGCAACTCAACCATTATGTTCATTCAAAATTATAGAAAAATGTCCTTGATAATCTCCATGTGAAACCCAAGACCCTAGAGATCTATCTGACAGAAAATTCAGGCATTTTCAGCCATTTTGGTTTGCAGAATAGGCAGAATACCCATTGGAATTGAACCTATGACTTCTACCATAAAAGTTGAAGGTCTTACAAAAAAGTTGCCACTCATTGTAAAACAAAATTCTAAAGGCTGTGAAAACAAGATTCTTTAGAAAATCAATAGTTAGTTCAGTACAAACAAACTTCTCTTACCATTGCCACGAGCATGCTCCTTGATAGTAGTAACGCATCACCCATACAAGCCCTTCTGTATACTTTAAAACCTGCCACAATGTAAAAGCAGAAATTATTTGAAATATTTTTCGGTGTGTTCCAGAAAAGCACACGGATACAAGTAGGATTTTGCCTGAACGGCCAATTTTCTTTTACCAATATTGAATTCAATTTCTAAAAACTACAGATATTAACTGTAGCTTCACTACCATTCATACATTAGTATAAACAATATGCACTTGAAATCCTTTGGAAAGAAGCTAAAGGAAAACAAGCTCTATTTGAAGCCCATGAGAAGCTGAAGAATCTTGTAACCAAAATGACCAAAAGAAAAAATACCTTCGAACCACTCAAACTTACCACATCTTTTTTAATTTCATCCATAGCTTGGGGTGTTTGTGCTCCAAATTTTTCTGCATAGTATCTTTCTTTCCAGCCTGGTTCTCCCAGTTTTATCTAAAATGCCCCAAATTAAAACTTTCAAAAAAATTAGGCACTTTGATGGATAATTAAAATTCTAGACTTCCTCCAAAGTATTGCACAATGAACCTTGTCGGTCTGTGACGGATTCTGTTCTGACAAACTTAATTTTTTCATTCTAGAGTTCAATGACATGTTTCCATTCTGCAGAAATAAAATTTGAAAGGTTAAAACAATTTTATTATTGCCATGGAAAATTTGTGGAGAAATTTGGAGGAAAAAAATAAACAGAATTCAGATTGCATTCAGCAGGAAATAACAGAATATTAAAAGTTACAAAACGCGAAACACGTAGAATAGATTTGTAACAAACCTGATTTGATAAATTCTCTGATTTAGAATAATTGGAATTCTTTGCCCTACGATGAGCATCTGCATTTTCTTGAGCCTGAAAGAAACAAAATCAGTATGAAAGGAAATATCTTGTTCAATTTATGAAGCAAACATTTCCAAATAAGTCTCAAATCCTGATAAATACATCATAAATAGTAAATTCATTAATTCATAAAAAAGAAGCATAACAGTTTTTCTTCAATGTCCTATCCTTTCTGCTCTCTCAGTTCATCAAAGCATCAATATTTTTTACGCATTTCATACGTACTTAAATGGGTAAGATACTAGTGTATAATCAGTTTCAAATTTATCATATCCAATCAAATAGATAGACATAATTCTTAATCTCACTTATCTAATCACAAAAATTTTCAAGAGATACAATTTACTGGAACGCTTAGAAGAATTGTTAATCAAAATTCTAAAATGGTAATAATTAGAATAAACAGAATATCTCAACTACTTTATAAAATGTAACAACACAGACCTTCTGAAGCCGAGCTCTCTTTTCAAAAATGTTGCCTTCATACACTGCAACAGCTTCAATAAAATGTTCAACCCTTTTTAGATTTACCTACAGAAACAATAACCCTTTACTTTACAAAAGCCTAAATGACATGGCACACATTTAAGAATTCAAATTTAAAGCAAACAATTAAGAAATATCCTATGACTGCTACGGTTCATAAGCATATGAAGCAGAACTATCAAGAGTTTAAATAATGTGTAAAGCAACAGATCAGAAGTTAGAACCTTGTACACTCAAAAGTTAACACTGAGAATTTGTTTACTAGAAACGAAAATCAGCTAATGTCATCAATATAGTAGCCATAGCATGTATCATATCTACTTGAATTCAGCTTTATGAATTGTCTCTGACTATCTCATTTCATGGCATTTCTGATCTAACGTAGACTTCTGTTTCAAGTAATAAACCTCTTTGGAAAAAGCCTATGTCTAATCTACATTGAACAAAGACATAACATCTTAGCCAACTCTCTTTTACTCTCTCTCCATAGGGCTCTCGTTTTCATCTTTCCCTTTGGATGCCTTTGGATTCGGCTTGGGACAAAACTCTTCATTTCGAGACTCTATTTTCGTACTCTTAGATGGTTTTCATATTTTATAAATACCATCATTATCTTCCTTTTTATTTATAAAATGCCATAACAACTATAATATTCTTTATAATTAGCTTTCTTACCTACCTTATCATCTTTTTCCTTTTATCTTGCTTAGACTTCCATATCATCTTAATCACTTTTAATTGCATGTCACTTGTTAAAGCATTTCATTTGCTTCTTAATTACTTCTTTCACCTCCAAACTCCACCATTAGTGCTTTCATGTTTATATCATTTATTTCATTCCGTGGACTCTCCAATCCTTTTAACTGCTATTTTAACATAGCTAAAAATCTTACCCCACTTACTAGCAAATAGTTAATCCAAAATGTTAGTTCTGCTTTTGTAGCTCATGAGATGTTCTTTTCTCTTTTCTAAAGTAATCACTATAATATGATCATTATCACTTGCAAATTTCCCAATTTCTGTTCCCATTTCATGGTATTTTCATATTCCTGTAGCCCCATACATTTTCTTACATCCTCTGCTATAAGTTTGCCTTCCGGCGGGATATGCAAACCATAACTGGGATATTTTCTGTATCTTCACTAGGTTGTCAAAATAAACAGTATCAGAAAATGCTTTTACAGAATATTGATTCAATATTGAGAAAAGAAGCCTTAATAAGAACACCAAAAAGCCAGTTTCCAAGTCAAACACATATATACAAAATAATTTCACAAACCTCACAAATATTTTACAATACTGCAACAAATACTTTTGAATGTTAAAGTAAATGTAATATTAAAATAAAATAAAATAAAAGACATCATACCTCACCCAAATCTGTTAAATAACCTCCCATCCTGCTAAACTCCCTCTTATAAACATACATCAACAAATCGATTGCACCCTGTTGCAAATTTTCTTTTTAGTTCTAAATACATTAGATGCATACAACAGCAGGTACTATTTAAAAAAGTTTAGAAAAAAATACACTGTTTTAAAAACATATATATTATAGCAGGTAAGGTACTCATTTCTCAAGTCAAAGACCTGGGTTCGAGCCTAGGCACAGCCACTCAAAGAGGTTAGGCTTTTGCTTATCAACCAAGCCTCTTGGGACCCTGCTTAGCGGAATAAGCACTGTGGCTCCAGGTGATGATCCTTTTTTATATATTATAGCAGGTACTATTTAAGAAAAGAATCTAGAAACAAAGAAGCCATTTTAAAAGCAGTGACAAACCTCACGAATCTCCAAGGTAGGCATGTGTGGAAGAAAATCATTGCCCACAAAGAAGCACATGAACACAAAATCATCAACAATGCATTCAAAATCAATCTTAAATGGAGGATTTTGTATGTTCAGTTCAAACTCTAAATACTCCCGTAATGTCCAGAGGTTAAGAAACTGTTCAAGCAAAGAGTGCACATATTACACTTCTGATGATATTCACATTGATGTGTTCTTGCACTACAAGAAAGCTTACTGAAATGCAAATGTATGAAAACCTGATAGGGTTTTTTATGAATAGAAGGTTTGCTTTCATTATCTTCCGTTACACCTTCCTCAGAATCTGAAGGCCCTACGCATTCAGCAGCCAGATGTCCAATCTGACCACAGAGGAAGCACTTTTCCTTCTGACCAGCGAACGTAACCACCTAGTGCATTACAGAAACATTACACTCAAATGGAAAAAGAATACTTACATGGTGAAATACATGGAAGAAAATTGTAATGAAGACAATCTCTATCAACAAACCTCTCTTAAAATTGAGAAGTGAACTTCGTGTGTTGCCAATCCAAGCATAATAAGATCAGCATCCTACATAAGACAACAAATTAAACATAAACCAGAATTGAGAATGAAAAATAATAAAATTAAGCACAAACTTATACAACAAAGAAAGTAATAATATTGACATGGAAATGCTCAAGTAATCTGAACTAGTTGCATAAATCCAAATATGCACACTTACCAATCCATATAAACAATGACGAGTATTTGGATCAAAACCCGGACAATTACGTTGCAGCCTTATATAGGACATAATTTTATGTTCCCCCTCGCCAGGCACATTTGCATCAGATAATATAACCTTAAATTTTACATTCACAGTTTCAGTTAGGGAAAGAATAATTGCAAGAAATAAACACTTGAATAGCAAGTATTTAGCAAGAAGGTAGTGAACATTGAAATATATGACAATGGAGTTACAAACCTTCAGATTTTTCCACCCTAGGTCACTGTTTAACTTTCGATGTATGTAATACTGAAGAGCAGATGATAATGTTGTCATGAATTCAGTGCCAGGTGTGATGACATTTGAATCATGGGTTTCTGACTTCTCTTTTGTAGTCAAAATTTTGCCTTCTACCTCAAAGTCATTTCTTAACTGTTCTTCTTCAGCAACCTTATAAATATCGACGAAATAAAAAATATAAGATTGACACATTCTTGTTCATTTTGAACCAGCGTTAAAGACATTCATATTGTCATCAAACTTACTATTTCAGCTGCATCTTTTGCAGCCCGAAACCGTCTTGTGCGTTGTTGATTCATCTTAGCTCTTGGAGCCACGCCATCTGAAATTAGACCAATGATATATAAACTATTGAAGCATGCTCAATAAGTTTTCATTTTAAAAAAGAACAAATTAAAATAAATATGTGTGTTGATTACATTGCAAACAAGCCTCCTAAGAAATATTTTAACTTTCAGTTGTGAATCACATATAAGATTTATAATATTAAAGTTTTGGAAAGTAGTCAACAACAAAGTAGAAGCCATTAACCATTGCAAACATTTAAAAGGATATATATACTGACCTATCGCCATAAATAAAAGCTTCCTTGGTCTTACAATTGAAAACAAGTGATCTATGTAGTCAAATATAATTTTAAAAACAACATTGAATGTGGCTGGTGCTGGCTGTAAAAAACAAA
This sequence comes from Gnetum montanum, assembly GCA_015680685.1. NCBI lineage: Eukaryota > Viridiplantae > Streptophyta > Gnetopsida > Gnetales > Gnetaceae > Gnetum > Gnetum montanum. Next base: position 66,317 of record MNCI01027354.1, read on the forward strand.
AACAATAACCGATCAGAATGGTGCACTGAATATCCTTATAAAAGTTTATATGTTTCCCTGAAAAAAGAAAATATTAAAACAGAATCACAAATTCAAGACTGCTTAAAAACAAACTAGAGCATACTATTTAAATACTATTACCCTAAGTAAATAATTATTTTATCCATCTGTAATCAGATTCCTAAGTATTTAAAAGATTGACGAATAGTTCCATTGTGTTGTTGGTCATCACATCAGTATGACACACTCAAAATCCCTAGTTTTGAACGTAGATAATGCAAGTCATTTGAGTTTGTGCTTCATTTGCAGTATACATTTAATTAAATACAGGCTTGTAATCCTGAATGTTTACACCAATTTCAAAGCTCCTTGCATGGTAAATGCCCCAAAAATAAAATTATTTTTCATCTGGCATGTGAGCATATTCAAAGCCCTAGGGCTCATGCTACTGTAGAAGTCGTTTTGGGAATCATAAAATCACAAAATTCTTGTTTTCTATTTCAATAAACTCAATACACCGCATCTACTAGATCCTAAAAGCAATTGGATTCTTCTGTTTTATTTGCTTATGCAAATTTATCTCACATAGCACCTATCATTTCCTTGAAAATTGAATTTATCTTTTTTGAAATAGTGACAAATAAAAGATACAAACATTTCAACCATTTTCTCTTCTTACGGACTTCAGCTTGTCAGAAACAACAATTCTTATAAACTCTAGCTTCTCATAATCACGGATACAAATAAAAGCATTTATAGAACATGCACTCCGGTTTGATGGCTCTACCCTGCACACCCTACCCAAAGAGGAGGCACCCCAAAAGAAAGACTCTCAAACGGAATACTCTGCCCAATATGTTTACCTAGAATTTTCATTACCAATTTTTGTACATAGCAAAATTTCCACTAAAAGTTTGAGTTTAGAATACTCAATCTACTTAAGAATTTATGTGGGAAAAAAATTGACAATACCCACAAAGAGCTTCACATAAGGGCAGGTACAAATAAACACATGTATGGAACATGTGCCCCGGTTTAATGGCTCTCCCCTGCACACCCTGCCCAAAAAGGAGGCACACCAAAAGAAAGACTCTCAAAAGGAATATTCTGCCCAATATGTTTACCCAGAATTTCCATAACTACTGTTTGCAAATAGCAAAATTCCCGCTAAAGAGTTCTTTAAGTTTAAGAATACTCAATCTATTTAAGAATTTATGTGGGAAAATTAAATTGAAAATGCCCACAAATAGCTAGCAAATTCTGTGGTATAATATACTAGCTGTAGAAGTTTAACTCCATAAAAAAAATTAATTCAAAGCGAACAGTTACGACATTCAGAATAGAAGGACCAATTAAATCAGCTCTGATTTTCTTGCTTTTCGATCTCAAAAATTGAAGGAAGACATTGACAGTTTGACACCAAAAACCACGTTGCTGAACGCAGAAGTTCAGAAAATCTTTAAAAACCCTGACAATCCCAGGATGAAAAACAAACGTCAAGAATACTTACACTGCCTTCTGGATGGAAACATGGATGAATGATGCCATTCATATCCAAGTAGAAATTATCGAACTCCAAGCCATTAGGATTTGGCTGTGAGGAATCAGACTCCCCCTCAACTGCATCAACAACAACGAGAGGGTACCTGTCTGAAAGCCACCTGTAAAATGCTGGCACTCCCATTTACTCCTTTCTGTAGCTCGATCCAGGGGTTTGTTATGTGGCCACGACAGATCCTGTATGCAGCTTCCTTTTGTATTCGAATACTCTCTTTCTTTTTCTCTCTGTACTTTCGAAAGCTGTTTCTCTGTGAAACCTCGCGCGCAACGAAGTTTAGGGCAAATTCTCTGCGCAAAACAAATGTTCCACGACCAAAACGTCCAAAAAATTCAAGCCGCGGAAAGAGGACGGAGGCCTGAATTTCTTCGTTAAACTTCCAAAATGCACCTCCTCCGCCTCTTGTTTTATCTAAAATTACACTTTCAGGCAAGAAGCCTCTTCAGCTGTCTCGGATGACTTTTAATCAAAAAATGGTAGTACCGCGTTTCAGGGTTAACGACTTCTGACCATTCATACCAAACTTGTACAAACGAATCACGATCCAATATGACAACTTTTTTTTTAAAAGTAATCGCCGCTATTGTGTAGCCTTTTTTATTATTATTTTATTTATAGCAAGGGAGATATGACCAATGAGTAACTCAATTCCGGCACAAAAGTTGAAAATAAACGAATAAATCCCGTTCCAACTGCTCCTTGTCTATGAGGATTAAATAAGGTTGATCGGTCCACGTAGCCCCTAATATACCGTAAGCAAGTTGACTGTGCTTCATCAACTATCTTCTATCTTCGTGATTTAAACGAGTGATTAAAATGATTTTTCTTAAATGGTCAAGACATTCATCTTTCACATAGGAGATTGTGGGTTGTGGGTTTGATTCTTGCATGCTCTTCATAGTATAGCACTTGTTGAGTAGCTTTGTGGTGAGAGTCTTTTCATTGTGGGTCACATCTACCTTGCTATATAGGTAGGGGTTGTGCTACCAACCTCAATAAATAAAAATAAAAATAAAATTCTTACTTTGTTAATTTTTAAGTATTTTGGGGGTGTTAAACTTATGTATAACCTAATAAGATATTACATTAACAACTTGAATCATCCCTAATTGGCTTTGTTACCTAATGAGCAATGAGTGTCCCCTATGCCCAACCATACAAATCATAAGCATTTACACATGGCCTGATCGTAGTTTGTGGAGTGGATTAGCAACTTACTTAGATCGTTAAATGTAATTGCAAGTCATCTTCCCAATTACACTTATGTTGGCCTTAGTTTGTGATGAAGCACTAAGCAGTCGATGCGTCGACGCGGCCTCGTCAACGCATCCCTCCATGCATCGACGTGGCCCTGTTTATGTAGAGCCTGTTTTAGCCTTTAAATAAGTGGTCCTCCGCCACACCTAGGCACCTTTCTAGTAGTTGTAGCAAAGCCCTTGCATTTTGTTTCTGTAGGAGTTAGAATATTTTCCTAGTGCATGCTTGCAGTGTGATGCTTGTAATTGTACAGCACCTTTATTCGAGTGTGACGTACTTGGACGCGCACATGACTGAAATAAAGATCGAGATTACNCGGTGCACGAGGTCCAAGATGTGTACAGATGATTAAGGAACGGATGNGCAGTGGTGCACGAGGTCCAAGATGTGTACAGATGATTAAGGAACGGATGCTCATCGCACCTAGTATAGTTTAGACTCTTTCCTCCCATGTCCCATTAGCTTAGACTTCATTTCTTATTGCTTATTAGTTTAAACAAAGTTATTTTCCATTGCCTCTAGGAGTAGCATTAGGTTAGAAACCACATCATACACCTCATTCTGAACTAAACCATACGTGACAAAGCATATACTAGTCCAGGTGGGAAGACAGCGAACTGCGATCAACGTGTAACTATCTAGATACCACAACTAGCCTATCTCCGGAGTTCGACTGGATCATGCGTGAACGCTCGTATTCGTATGGTTGAGTGTAGGGGTACCTCGCCGCTCATCATTGGCACCGTTGCCGGGGATGGTGCTAGTTATCTAGATTAGTTATATCATACAAGATCGCTGTAACAGGTATTAACGATATATCCTTTAGAAAAGAAATTAAATTAAATTCAATTAAGTCACACACAGTTCACAACAATGTCTCTCTCACAAGACTATGACAATGCAACAACTAGTAGAGCAACTCATTGAAAAACCAACAAATTATATGATAATGAAGATGAAGTTTGGAGTACCCAATTTGATGTAGGGGTCTCTTATGAGCATCAAAGCAAACAACATCATCCCAACTCACAACTGCATAACATACCTACTGATGATGAACCCCTACTGGCCACTACAAGCTTAACGGAAATACAAGAGGTTGTTCGAATAGCCCGCGGGCATCGTAAGGAAAGTTGTCTACCCATGCTTGATTTAAACAAATTTCCCAAGTTTTTAGGAGGCTATGATTCAGATCCACAACAACATTTACAAGCCTTCTACGATGCCTGTACATGAAACAATACTAATAATGGGTGGCAAAAACTTAAGCTCTTTCCTCTGACACTCATTGGCCAAGCAAAAGTATGGTATAGGTCATTAAAACCAAAATCAATTCGATGTTGGCCAACAATGGTAGAACTCTTCAATGAAAGATATCAAACCTATGCAAGAGTGTCAGCCTTGACAAGACAAATCCAAGAATGGAAACAAACCTAACATGAACCCTTGGACATGGCCTTAGAAAGATATTATGCACTATTAAACAACTGCCCAGGCCATGGGCTCTCCGAGGAAAGGCTAATGTACCATATCATAGATGGGCTTTGTAATGAAACAAGGGAGACCCTAGGGATGTACACCCAAGGTCAACTATATGAGCTATGGACCCATCAACTCCAAGAGCTTATTAAGCAGATAGCAAAAGAAGAAGGAGAAATAGCCAAATGGGAGAATGTTGAAAGTTCTCAATAGGACCAAAATCCCAACTTAACAAGGGTCCATGATCATGAAGAGGAGAAATCCACTCACTTCAAGGAGGTGGAATCATCTTTGCCAATCCTACAATCACTCGATGACATTGAGACAAAGATCAATAAGATGACGGACTGGGTACATGAAAGATGTGGAGAATATGCCAACATTATTAGAGGACAAACTATGCCAAATAGACAAACAGGACAAGACACCACATGATAATTAGAAAGAAGGGTTGAAGAAAATAAGGATAAGAACTCAACTACCAATCATATGTATCAATGTAATATTTGCTTGTACGATCACCCCAAAGGCCAATGTCCAGTTTTGTCACATTTACATAAGCATTAGGGAGGAATGTTACATCCAAATTTCGTACAGAAATACCAGGTTCAATCATAGTGGCAAAAATCTCAGTTGTGGGGGAGGCCACCGCCAACTAGACCATACCCTTCGTATGTCCCAACACCAAATGCTTATTATGTTCAACACCCTATTTCTCCAACAGGATCAGCATCCTCTACCTCACCTCATTGTTATCATTCTCCCGAGTACTATCCACCCATGTCCTCTCCAACAAAATCACCACCTCATGTGCCTTACACTTCTTCTCAACCTCAATATTCTCATACTTCATCCCCTTCTACATCACCACCAGCTATGCCAGAAGATTTTGCACCATTGCACCAACTTGCAAACGTTACTTGTGCTACTACTGTCAATAGCAATGGAGGTCCTTCACAACATCAAAGGCATCCCTTCTTTAGAAGTGACCATCGAAAGGGACACCATAGTTCAAAAACCACTGCATCCACCAACTTAGCACAAATCCAACACTGTGGTGCATCTTCCTCTTCGAACCCAACGCCTCATGTTACCTTATTAAGGCCACCACTCAATACTCCAACAACCATGGGGCCCAATGAATATTGCCACATGGAAAGACATGTTGATCCTTGCATACCATCTTATGGTCACAAGTACCATAGTGGGTCAACTCCTTATAAATTAACCACATCTTATAACTTGCCCCACTATGTCAACTCTAATCAAGTGTGTGAACCCCAATGGGGTAAGTATGACCAGGTCCCAATATTTTCAACATGCAAGGATCCCCACCTTCCATTTATTAATTCTAGCCATGCTCAACTGTTTAGTTATGGGGGGTATCCTCCATTTTAACAACACTGAATTAATAAATGTTTTTCTGTTTCTTTAATTTTTCAACTTTTTTTTTCCAGTTTTTCACCTTTTAATTTATTGTTTTATCTTTTTATCTTTTTATGAGTAATCTCATCTATGAATAAAACCATCATGTGACTCGTTGGTTGAGATGTTGTTCTATGCTATCAAGTCTCAGGTGACTAATTATTTGAACAGCGAGCCCATCACATCCACCCAACCATTCTATTAATAAGAGGTTCTACTCTGGGTATGATGATATTCTTGACATCATTAAAACTTAAAGTAATTTTGTGCTCATTATGCCTTGAGTGAAGAATGATGGACTAAGAGGGAATGGCTAGGGTGTGACATCAAGGGAACTTGTGGATTCTTTTTGGTAACATCTGCAGGTGTTATCATGCAGCTTGGTTGTACTAAGATCCTTGTAGATCTAACGAAAAATGGAAGTAAGAGTATTAAAGGCACCCAATATAAGAAAAACAAAAGAAAGAGAGAGAGAGAGAGAGAGAGAGAGAGAGAGAGAGAAGAGTGTGCCAAAGCAGCCAAACAAAAAGTATGTCGTAAAGAAATTCCAAGTCACTCCTCCCTCGCACAAAACGCCAAGTGATCGTATGCCTTACTATCATGGTGCTCTTATGGTTGTCCATCATTGGATGAAACGATGCAATGTCACTGATCAGAGGAATGGACTTGGTCTTGATTTTGGAATGATGGGCTAATGACACATTAATCATGCCCTACACTCAAGATTCATTGTGCCCTAAGTCAGTTACCTCATGTCCCAATCTTTGCAATTCCTTCTCCGATTCATTCCATCTTGCTGTTCATGTATTTGTGACTCATGTCTTGTATAACACTGAATTCATACCTCATCACGGTGGTATCAACATGTGTGTGTTTTGTTGCATCGGTATAGATTACATTTAACCCTTCTAGTGCCTACGGACATCTTAAGGTGTGGTTATGCAAGGGCATATAGGTTGGAACCTGCTTTGGGGAGGATCCAGTTACGTGACTTTTGTAATTTATACTTGTTGCACACCACCACATCATCTTATACCCTCTGAGTATTTCATTGCCAAATCTATTCTTTCCTTTGTTATCATTTTATCAAACGTTTCTTAAAACCAGGTCCGACATTAAACTTTTAGGGCAACTTCCTTGCAAAATTTCTAACTCTAAAATCACACTAAGTAAAGAATGCAACATTTATTAAAGGCAATGAGTAAGGTATGACATCATTGAACTTTTTTCAATAACCTTACTAATAATTGATTTTTGTATGATTATAGATGGCCCCTCAAAGAAGACAACAAGGAGGACCTTCTCAAGGTGCAACTAAATGACCTGGGGGAGATAGCGGCCAAGGACCTTATGCAAAACATGCAAAGCAAAAGGCAATCATTCAGCATCCATCATGAAACTCCTGTTACTGCATAATCTATCCAAACAAAGGGAGGAGAGGTCAGGGCCCGAGCCTATGAAGAGGAATGACGACTATTTGCGACATGGCATGTCAAGGCCAATCAAGTGTTCCCGCAGATGCCATGTCCATGAAAAGTGCCAACTCCATCAAACATTGGAATGTCAGCATGGACAACTCATAATCCTCAAATAGAAGAAGAGAAATGTCAGGTGCTTCTTCAATGGTATCAATCTCAGAAGCCTGATTCACAAGACCAAGGAAAGGCACCCATGGAGAAGCCACCACTACCAGGAACCCCATGAGTTCCATAAGTTTTGTCTTTTGTGTCTGTGTCCAAATTTTGTTTAATTCTCCACTACGGCATGAATAAATTTCTAGTCAGTCAATAATCCCATACCTATCCACTGTGTATTTAATTGAGCATGTTCCTCACTTTCTTTGACTCGAGGACGAGTTGTTATTCAGTCGTGGGGGTATGATGAAGTGCTAAGCAGTCGATGTTTCGACTAGGCCGCATATATGGGGCCCCGTATATGCGGCCGCATCGACATGGCCCCATTTACGCAGAGCCTATTTTAGCCCATAAATAAGTGGCCCTTCACCACACCTAGGCACCTTTCTAGTAGTTGTAGCAAAGCCCTTGCATTNGCCACACCTAGGCACCTTTCTAGTAGTTGTAGCGAAGCCCTTGCATTTTGTTTCTGTAGGAGTTAGAATATTTTCCCAGTGCATGTCCGCAATGTGATGCTTGTAATTGTACGGAACTTTTATTCGAGTGTGACGTACTTGGACGTGCACATGACTGGAAATAAAGATCGAGATTACTTCATCATTGCAGCATTCACTTAAATTTAATTGTTTAATTGTTATTGTTATTTATTGTTTTCTTAGTTAATATTTCTTTACCATCATTTATTATTCTTGTTGTTAACTATGGAATGAGCATGACTTAATCACGAGCATTTAAGTGTGACTACTTGGTAACCCAGTAGCGTACCTAGGAGCTGCACTTGGTAATCCCAGTAGTAGTGGTGCACGAGGTCCAAGATATGTACGGATGATTAAGGAATGGATGCTCATCGCACCTAGGATAGTTTAGACTCTTTCCTTCCATGTCCCATTAACTTAGACTTCATTTCTTATTGCTTATTAGTTTAAACAAAGTTATTTTCCATTGCCTCTAGGAGTAGCATTAGGTTAGAAACCACATCATACACCTCATTCTGGACTAAACCATACGTGACAAAGCATATACTAGTCCAGGTGGGAAGAAAACGAACTACGATCAACGTGTAACTATCTAGATACCACAACTAGTTCATCTACAGAGTTTGACTGGATCATGTGTGAATGCTCATATTTGTATGGTTGAGTGTAGGGGTACCTCGCCGCTCATCAGTTTGTATGGTGATGAGAGCAGTTACTCTAATTATTAGAGTGGTTACTCTAGCGATTACTCTAGCGATTACTCTGGCAGTTACTCTAATTATTAGAGTGGTTAGTCTAGCGGTTACTCTAGTAGTTATTGTAATTATTAGAGTGGTTACTCTAGCAATTACCTTAGTAGTTATTCTAATTATTAGAGCGGTTACTTTAATTATTAGAGTAGTTTCTCCCAAGTCTATAAATATAGTGCCCAAGCACACAATTGGGAGGAAGTCTTTCAGCAAAAAAGTAGCAGAACTCTTACAGTCTATCTGAAAGTTAGAATATTTTCCAAGTGCTCGCAGCAGGAGGTTTAAGTGTGGATGGATCTTTATTCAAGCATTGATGTACCTGAGCATACCATTGTGTTGGCAATAAAGACGAGCTCTTTGATTCATCCTTGTAGCACTTGAGATTTGTTTTCTTACACATATTTTGTTTTATTTTTTATGCATTTATTTTATTTTATGCACTTTACATTTATGTTATTAGCATAGCAATTCATTTTGATCAATTAAGCAAATCGTTAAATTACACAAGCACGACCCCTTCGAGCATAAGTGTGACACTTGGTAGCTCAGAAATGACTAGCATTTGATAACCCAACAGTGTTTGCATTGGTTCAAGATGTGTACAACAAGTGGGAACGGATGCTAGTGTTAAGATTAGTTAAAACTTAGTTAATGAGTAGTTAAGTTAAATTAGTCACCTAGTTATCTCTCTCTTTCCCTATTAGCACAGGACATAAAAACATAAAAGATATAAAAATCATATGCCTCAAGCTTACTTAATCATACAATTGTGACATACAAGTAAGTTTGGGAAGACAATGATCAGTCAACCCATCCTTGTTCCACAAGGGTACATAAGCACTTAGTCCTTGAAATCTGACTAGATTGTGTGTAAAACACTCGTATTTGTATGGTTGAGCGTAGGGGTACCTCGCTGCTCATCATTGGCACCATTACCGAGGACTTAGTTGTTTGTGCGCTAATTAAAACATAGGAAATCATTCACATCGTTGGAACAAACCCTTAGGGTTGATTGAGAAAATAATAAACAAGAGTACATTGCACACTGAACAGACAAGTATGTCTCCTTCTTCATATGAAAGCACCTCACTGCCTAGGTCTGAAATAGAAAACAATTGGCGGCGTAATACACATGATGTTGATCCACCAGTCCCTCAACAAGTTTAAGTGGTATATGTTCATCCTGATGAGTATATACCAGACTTCACTTTTATCCTCCATCAAGATGAACAACTACGTTGGTGAGACTTAGAAGGTAACATAGTGTTACCTCCCGATCGTTTAGTCCCAAGCATGTTTCTTCGTGCCCTCACACGAATTGGCATGCCACACTTACATGCAAAATATGTTGTGCAAGATCATGACTCGAGAGAATACTATCCCACGAAGGCACAACGTCAAAGGGATTTGCAACAGGAGAGCCATCATAAGTCTTTGAAGGGTAAGTGGTTACAGGATGTCCCACATCTCTTAAGCAAAAATGAGGGTGGTGAACCTGCCTCAGGTAGTTGCCTGCACAACGATGTTCCTCCCCTTAACTTTGGCCAAGTGGTTGTGTATCAGAACCTTCATTCCACTATTCATAACCTAGGTTCTGATACCCATAGGCACAAAGGGTTCGAAAAAGAGACACGGACACATGATAAAGATAGACATTTTGATTGCAATTGCAATCGTGGCCGAGACCATCGAAGAGAAGGTGGTAGACACCATCATGGTGATGGTTCTCCTTCTTCTTCACCTTCATCATCTCCTTCATCCTCTCCTTCAGTGTTCGGATGCAAAAGAAAAAGACCATGGGGATAAAGGTAGGCAAAGTGAAAGTCATAGATGAAATAGCCAGGAAAGGGGACGAGGGCACTCTAGAGAGTTACGACATAGAAGAAGGGAGAGTAGGGAACAACGTAGGCATCATAGACGCCATGGACAAGACGATCACAATGAACCCCTACTTGCTACTCGAGGTGTGTTGGACATAATTGAGGCTATTAGAATTCCAACAAGGCACCAGAAAGATAGTAGGATCAAGAGATTAGATATGAACAATATCACACGATTTGAAGGGGGATACAACGCTAATCCTTAAAATCACTTACAAGCATTCCATCATGTGTGTGCCTTACAAAATATAGAAAACAAATGGCAAAAACTTAAGTTGTTTTCATAGACACTAGTTAAAGAAGTGGAAAGCTGGTACCAGTCTTTAGAACTGGAATCCATTTGTAGGTGGAGTACTATGTTAGAACTATTTAATGATAAATACCAAACGTACTCTCGAGTGTCTAACCTGCGAAAGCAAATCCCAAGCTGGAAAAAAGGAGGACATGAACCCTTGGATGTTGCCATGGGCCAATATTATGCACTGTTACACCATTGTCTTGGCCATGGTTATTCACAAAGGGATCAACTATATCATCTTGTGGATGAGCTTAGGCATGAAATGAGAAGAACCCTTGGGACTTATGCCCAATAAAAACTCTTTGAGCTCAGGTCCCATCAAATTCAAAGACTATTAGAGCAAGTTGCTAAGGAAGAAGGTGAGTTATGGAAGAGAGAAAGTGCGGAATAGTATAACCGAGATCCTTCCCTCCAGAAGAGGGGAGTAAGATTTTGTGAGGATGAAGAAGAGTCACCACTCAAAGAGATGGTGAATAGGAAAACTTTGCCTATCCAAAAGTTGACATCAAAAGTATTGGAAAAGGTAGACCAAATGTGGGATTCCCTAGACAATAGATTTTAATTTATTCTTAAAATAGTAGAGGAGTCTAAAGAGCAAGGTAGTGATCACAAAAAAAGAAAAAAGAGAGAAGTTGAACATGCACGTAGCAAGGGTAAGGGCAAAGTTACCATCATTGAAGAGGTTGTGAAGTCAGAAATAGATAATGCTAGTGGATGTGAAATATGTTAATATGACCATCCTAAGGGATGTTGCCTTGTAATCTCACATCTGCAAGAGTCTGGGATGTATGCACTCAATCCATGATTGAGCAAATGGCAAGCACCCCAAAGGTTACCTTACCCCCAAGGTAACCCAAGACAGTTCCACCAACCCTTATCATATTATCCAAGTGGAACTCCATCACAACCAATTGAGCAATATAAATAGTGGTAGCACCCATAATCATGGGGAATGCCACCACCAAGGTAACATTATCCTTACCAGCAACCTGACCCATATGGATATTACGTGCAGTAGCTAATCTCCTCATGTGACTCTACTGGTCACATCACTTCTCAACCTCACTACCAAGCCCATGAGTATTATGGGACTACCTCTTCTAGGGGTGATATTTCGCAATCATATCATCCTCCTCATCTGGCTGCATCTCTTCTACCAATAACTCCACTACCACCTACTCTAGCTATGTAGGGTGAAATCCCTACCCAGCTGCAACAACGTAATGCCACAAGGGCTATTAACTCTCAACCTACTATTGGTTCCAACAACCACATGAAGAAAAGACCTTTCTTTAGAACCAATAGACTAACCAAGCCCTTGCAATCACAAGCAACTAATTCCTTAGATGCCTTAATATCAATCAAAACTTCGAAGCCTCCTTCAACTCAACCACCGTACTCAACACATATGGTAATGCTAACACATGTCATCATTGATTGGATCAAAGTTGGCCACCTTCCCAGGAAATTCTTTGATCTTGGAAGTCCTATGATATATCCACAAATCATTGGAAATGCACCGTGCAAGGCTCTTTTAGATTTAGGTTCTAGTGTCAACTTGATTTCTCAAGAAATGTACAAGGCTTGGAACCTACCTCCATTGAAAAAGAGCAACATCCGTCTAGAGTTGGTCAACCAGTCCATCACTATTCCATTGGGACTGGTGGAAGACATTATTACCACTATTTGTGGGTGGTCATACCTAGTTGACTTCCTAGTGATTTAGGTGAACAACGGTAAGGGGGACTTCCCAATCATAATGGGAAGAGCATGGCTAAGCACCATCAACGCATGCCTAGGAATCTGCAATCTTTCCCTAGAAATATCAAAGGAAAATACATTTGGAAAGATTGAGAAGAAGAAAGTTTCATGCATCGCATATAGTGACACAAGGTGTAATTGCATGTAGAGGTCATGGTTTGTGCAAAGTTTAACATTGACTACATGCAATCAGTGTGCACAAGTCATCAACATACAAAGATGCCTGTATGCAGCAGCCACACAACAGGAAGGCACCTAGTGGCTGATAGCTGATCAAGAAAGTAGTTCACTCATATGCATGGAACCAACTGAGGGTTTGACTTGTGCTTACATTAATAGCATAGATGCATTAGAGCAAGTCCATCGCCAACTTCCAAGTCTTAACTTTGAAAATGTCAACTAGGGGAAGTTGGAAATCCTGGAGAAATTTAAGTAGGAGCCCCTTGAGCTGAAACCATTACCCACTGGTATGGAATACACATTCCTTAAAAATGGAAAACTAGTAATTATCAATGCTAAGCTTGCTCCTCAATAGAAAGAAGAACTGCTAAATGTAATCAATAGATGGTCAAAAGCCTTCGCTTGGTCATATCCCGAATTAATTGGAATAGATCCTAGGATATGCCAACATAGGATTTACACTGACCCCTCCATGAAGCCTCAAAGAAAACTGCAGAGGTGTTTGAACCCAAAGCTAAAGTAAGTAGTCAAGGAAGAANCAGAGGTATTTGAACCCAAAGCTAAAGTAAGTAGTCAAGGAAGAAATCGAATAACTTCTCAAGGTTGGGTTCATATACCTCATTGTCGATAGCGAATGGGTGAGCCCCTTAGTTATTGTGCCTAAAAAGGGAGGCAAATGGAGGATGTGCATAGATTTCAGGCTACTAAATATGGCAACATTCAAAGATCATTTTCCATTGCCATTTGTTGACAGATTCCTAGACACCATCGCAAGGCATCGCTACTATAGTTTTCTGGATGGATATAGCGGATATAATCAAATACAAATAGCCCTAGAAGACTAAGCCAAGACTATGTTCACCAGTCCTTGGGAAATGTTTGCATATAAATAGATGTCTTTTGGCTTGTGCAATGCCCCTGCAACATTTCAATGACTAGTTCTAAGCATCTTCCAACAGTTGATAGGAAATGGTGTAGAAGTCTTTATGGACGATTTCTCCACCTATGGAGCAAACTTTGATCAAGCCTTGGACTGGTTAGAGCAAGTGTTAAAAAGATGTGTAGAAACTAATTTGAGGCTCAACTGGAAAAAAAGCCATTTGATGGTCCAAGAGGGCGTAGTATGAGGGTAAAAAATCTCACACACAGGGATAGAGGTAGACCCCGAGAAAATCAAAGTTATCCAAGGAATTACCCATCAACCAGAAACTTTCAAAGATATTCGGTCATTCCTTGGACATACTAGCTACTGTAGGAGATTTATTGAGAACTTTTCAAAGGTTGCCAAACCATTGGTGAAATTAACGAAAAAGGGTGTACCTTTTCAGTGGACCAAGGAATGCGAATTAGCTTTTCAAACTCTGAAATAGAAGCTAGTAGAAACACCTATTCTACAAGCTCCTGACTGGTCCAAACCATTCCATATCATGACTGACATGTCCAACTATGCCTTAGGAGCTGCACTTACATAGTTAGATGACCAGAAGCATCCTTATTACATCCACTATGCAAGTAGAAGTATCTCTAGTGCACAACTTAACTATACTACCACAGAGAAAGAATTAATGGTTGTAGTGTTTGCACTAGAAAAGTTTAGACACTATGTATTGGGATATAAAGTATATATACATATAGATCATAGTGCAATAAGCTTCCTCATGAATAAGCCAATGTAAGCCCTTGTATTATACGATGGCTTGTAATCTTACAAGAGTTCGATCTTATGATGATTGATCGTAAAGGCACCAAGAACGTAGTTGCTAATCATTTATCTTAGTTGTGATGAAATAATAAAGAGGATGAGTATCCAATTTCTAATTATTTTCTTGATGAATTCCTCTTTACTGGTGTAGTGAATAATCAATCACCCATGGAGACAAACTGGTACAGTAGCATTCTTACCTAACTCCTCATCCAACAAATACCACAAGAGTTAAACATTAAGAAGAAATAATAGTTTCTTCACCGAGCCAAGTACTTTATGGAAATCAATGGGCAACTTTACAAAGTGTGTCCTGATGGCTTGGTTTGATGGTGTGTTCACAATATAGATCAACTGGAAGTTCTCCAAGATGCTCATGAGGGTCCTTGTAGGGGTCATTACATTGGGAGACAAACAGCTATCAAGATCTTGCTTGCAGGATATTATTGGCCTACATTATTTCGGGATGCCCATCAATTCATCCAATCTTGTGAGTGCTATCAATGTGATGGGGGAATAACTGCTAGAATGGAGGATCCGCAACAATGGATCCAATTGTTAGAACTCTTCGACATTTGGAGAATTGATTTTATGGGGCCAATTACACCAATGTCCAATGAAAAAGCCTATATCATTGTTGTTGTTGATTACCTAACTAAATGGGTAGAAGCAACCACTGTTAAGGATTGTACATCATCTATAGCTACACAATTTGTTCAACAACAAATCATAA
The DNA here is from genome assembly GCA_015680685.1 of Gnetum montanum. NCBI lineage: Eukaryota > Viridiplantae > Streptophyta > Gnetopsida > Gnetales > Gnetaceae > Gnetum > Gnetum montanum. The sequence goes on from MNCI01027354.1 coordinate 81,449, forward strand.
ATAGGTTTGGTGTGCCTTGTGCACTTATTTCAGACAATGGTACCCACTTCACAGGTGCAACTTTTCAAAAATTAATGAAACACTTAGGGGTTAAGCATAAATTGACTACACCATACCACCCCCAAGCGAATGGTCAAGCAGAAGTCATCAGCAAGGAGGTTACAAAGATATTGACAAGAACTGTTAGCAAGTTTAGGCAAGACTGGAGCACTAAAATAAATGATGCTCTTTGGCGATACCACTCCACATGGAAGCTCCCTACATGCTACTCTCCCTATGAGTTAGTGTACAGTAAATTACCAAGGCTTCCCATTCAAACTAAGCTCTATACACTATCCATGGCATGTGACCTCAACCTTGACCTTGATCTAGCATAGAAACAATAATTAGTAACCCTTAAATTGCTAGATGAAAACCGACTAGCTGCCCTGTCATCTAACGAGTTACACAAGGCATTCAATAAACAACGTCATGACCTAAGGATTAGGAAAATTAAATATCAACCAAGAGATAAGGTTCTCTACTGGAATCTCACACATGTGCCATAACATACTAAATTTCAAACACTATGGGAAGGACCTTATATTATTTATGCAACTTTTCCTTCAGGGGCCATGACCATATACAAACCTGAGAGCCTAGACAAGAAACTGTTGGTCAATGTACAACAAACCAAACCTTTCCATGAGCTTAGGATAGCCAGTACACATGCTACCTCTGTTGATGGACAACCTTGCTCACTATTTCGGATCTCCTACTTCCAACTTAGTCATGGGGGAGATGGCCACCTATGCTAACTATTTTAGGCCCTCAATTCTTTTTGAATTTTTGTTTTACACATTTTCCAACTTTTCTTATTCTTATTTTACACCATCGTTCATGTTTTTACTATTTCTTTGTTTGCTTGATTTACTTTTATTCATCATCCAATAAGTGCTCATGATGGTGAATTGCATTATATCATATTGATTGCTAATGTTTGGTTTTTACCTTTGAATTATGATGCTGATATTAAGGTATGGTTCTTTTGGTAAAACAAGTAATGAGTCCATGCCTTCCACTCATCCATACAACTCTATGGTCTCCTTTGGCTTGGAACTATACAGTCCCCTTTTTCTAAGTAAATTTATTAATGAATTGATGGCTGGGTACTTTTCAAACCAAGGAAAGACTCAAAGGATGAAAAGGGTGTGACTTCAAGGGGATTCAATGCATTTGTGCTGGCCATTCTCTTGGGTGCTTGGATGCTTGTTTCTTGGGGGTTTCACCATTCTGACATTGTTCAAAAATCAGGAAGCCGAGTGAATAAAAATAAGTCTTTGCAGGGTGTGGTTCTCATGGTAAAAAAAAAAAGAGAAAAGAAAGGAGAAAAGTGAGAATTCAAAGCACACCCCTTAGACATAATAAAGCAATATGGGCTACAAGCACTAGTTATGAAACTAGAAAGACATGTTACCCATGCCTGAAGGTTCCCTCTAACTAAGGCCCTTTCTCACTTCTTGCTTCTCCATCTCGCTCTCCTTGAGATGGTGGTCACTCTTTGTGAAGGCATTCTTGTTGCTTCAAGAGGATGGATTGGCCAGGTGTATTGATGCGAGGTCACTAAATCTAGTTGGTTTGAATCTAGATTTGGGATGAAGTTTTACTTAGTCATCTTAACCATGAAATACACAAGGGGCTTTACACAACCTTGCTCTTGGGATTCCATTCCATTCTCTCCTTTCCATCTTTCCTCCCATTTTCCACCTCATTGCCAGTTTTATCATTAGTCCGTTCTAGGTTGATTCATTGTTTTTCTTTGGTGAATTCTTGTGGGTAATTTTTTAACTCTTGATTACAAATGACATTCCTAGAGCCTACAAACTCTTTGGTTTGTGGGTTTATCAGGGCATAAAAGGCATGAGCCTACTTTGGGAAGGACCCATTGGCATTCCTTTTTGGTGCAATTGTTAAGTTCTTTTCCTTAAACATTTCCTACAATCAATCATCTCTTGTTTCATCCCCATCCATGACATCCATTTTATTGGTGTTGCCATTGTTATTTTTCCCATATTTCTTGTTCCTCATATTTTTCCATCTTATAGCTACCAGAGGTTCGCTCTTAGCCGTGGGGGCCCTAGCACAAATTTTTCAATTTTCTTCATTTTACTATTGGCCTAACCCCTACACCTTGGGTAGTCACCTATGATAAATCTCCGAACTAGTTTCTACCATAACCACAACTTAGCTAATGCGCTTCATATCGAGGCAAGGTATCAATTGCCTTGTGGTTTATCTATCCTTGCTCATTTGTGATTGTGTTGTATGTGTAGATGGTGATCATACAAACAATGGACTAGGCTTGGAGGAAGTACTCAAGATGGATTGGAACTGGAGCATTTATGAAAGGAGCAAGTCTGGTGGCGTAGCTATGGATAAACAACAGAAGGCACAATCTTAGCATTGGTGGCAACACACTTCATTTTCTTTCTCTCTCTTTCTCTATAAGCTACCAAATAAAGGCTTGGATGTCATTTATGTATGAGTGTTCACCACAATGGTCATGAAAACTAATGTTGTAATATGCTTATTGATTCATTCATTGGGCACATTGAGTCTGTCATCCCATTCCACCGTCAGTTGTTAGTTAATCAATAATCCCATACCTTCCCAATATTTTGTAAATAACTTGTTTTTTTTCTTCTATACTCAAGGACAAGTTTTCATTTAGTTGTGGGGGTATGATAATAGCAGTTACTCTAATTATTAGAGTGGTTACTCTAGCGGTTACTCTAGTAGTTATTCTAATTATTAGAGTGGTTACTCTAGCAGTTACTTTAGCAATTATTCTAATTATTAGAGTGGTTACTCTAATTACTAGAGTAGTTTCTCCCAAGTCTATAAATATAGTGCTTAGGCGCACAATTGGGAGGAAGTCTTTCAACAAAAAAGTAGCGAAACTCTTGTAGTCTGTGTGAAAGTTAGAATATTTTCCAAGTGCCCGCAGTAGGAGGTATAAGTGTAGATGGATATTTATTCAAGCATTGATGTACCTGAGCACACCATTGTGTTGGCAATAAATACAAACTCTTTGATTCATCCTTGCAGCACTTGAGATTTGTTTTCTTACGCATTTATTTTAGTTTATTTTCTTATGCATTTATTTTATTTTATGCACTTTACATTTATGTTATTAGCGTAGCAATTCATTTTGATAGCCCCCTTTGACCCCTTTGCTATCATTAAATTACACAAGCATGACCCCTTTGAGCATACGTGTGACACTTGGTAGCTCAGAAATGACTAGCGTTTGATAGCCCAATAGTGTTTGCACTGGTTCAGGATGTGTATGACAAGTGGGAACAAATGCTAGTGTTAGGATTAGTTATAACTTAGTTAATGAGTAGTTAGGTTAAATTAGTCACTTGGCTATCTCTCTCTTTCCCTAGTAGCATAGGACATAAAAACATAAAAGATATAAAAATCATATGCCTCAAGCTTACTTAACCATACAATTATGACATACAAGTAAGTTTGGGAAGACAATGATCAATTAACCCATCCTTATTCCACAAGGGCGCATAAGCACTTAGTCCTTGGAATTCGACTGGATCATGCGTGAAAGGCTCGTATTTGTATGGTTGAGCATAGGGGTACCTCGCCGCTCATCATATGGTTATTGTAATTGAGACATACGATCATTGACATTGTTTGGCTATATTTGAAAATATTATTAAAATATTAAAATTTAATCTATTTTAATCTAAGTATAATAATCTAACTTTAGTCTTACTTAAGTGATGAGCATTGGTTCCCACTTGTACACTAAACATAGGATTGCTAGGCTAACCAAGCATTCACGTTACTAAGTTACCAAGTGATGAGCGGTTGGGTATTCCAACACTCAACCATACAAGTCATAAGTATTCACACACAACTAGATTGTAATCTGTGGATGGACAATGTAAGTATACTAGTGAGTTGATATTAAGTTCGTGATCATTGTCTTCCCACTTAGACATAATGAGGTGCAAATCGTATGATTTAACTTTTAGTGAGGTACATGATGAACCAATGTTGTTGGGCTTTAAGTGTGCTAAGTGTGAACATGATGAAAATGATTATAAATTGTAACTCTATGTATAATGAAAATGCAAAGCTATTCTATCCTATGGCAATAAGTATTTATTTCTAGTTTTCCGTACATGTTCTAGGCTGATGTAATTGTTACTGGGATTACCAAGTAACTTCACAACTAGGTGGATCAAGCAAAGTCACTAATGGGTTACCGAACAATTACATTTTAAGTTTGAAACAAGGCATACTTATTCCATCTTACTAATAAACATTGGAATAGTAAATGACTTAAGAAATGTAAATGACTTAATGAAAATAAACATTATAGAAAAGTAAATCTATGCTAAGTGATATGCTGCAATGATGAAGAACAATCTCGATCTTTATTTCCATTCATGAATTATGTCTATAAACAATTCACTCAAATAAAAATTTGGTACAACTATAATTCAATACACTACAAGCATTCAATCTAACTCTAACTTCAAGAAAACAAACTATAAGAATTTTGCTAGGTGTTGCGTAAAAACTTGTTTTCGACATGATGATGAGTTGGTATTTATAGGCATGATCATTGATGAAGCAGTAAATAGTCGATGCATCAACTAGGCTGCGTATACAGGGCCCCATATATGTGGCTACATCGACACAGCCCCATCGATGCAATTGTCCATGCATCTACGTGGCCCCGTTTACGTGGAGCCTGTTCTAGCCTATAAATAAGTGTGCTTCTGCCACACTTTGCCTATAATATTCCATTCCTTACATTTCATTTCAAGAATTAGACGTTAGAAGATAAAGTGAAAAAGCCATAAAAATCATTTGTCTCAATCTCACTTAACCATCGCTAGTAGACCATTAGAAGTGAGGTTGGGAAGACAACGACTATTCTAACACGGTTTTGCTGGTTAGGATCTGGTGTATGCAAAGTGCTTACAGTCTCCAGAATTTGACTAAGTCACATGTGAATGCCCATGATTTGCATGGTTGGGCGTAGGGGTACCTAGTCGCTCATCATTAGTGCCGTTGTCAAGGACTGTTAGTCTTACATGCACCATCTAACCTTAGAAAAATTATCATTCACATCATTGGAACAGACCCATGATAGTAAAATCTATGCACACTAGACGATCTAAGTAAAAAGTAAGGTACACAAATTAGTGGATTATCTAACTGTTGGCCACTGTTTGGGACGCGACCGCCAATGAGTGTCCTCGAACAAGATTTAGGTGCTTGCTGGTCTTATGGCAACACCAAGGCCCAGATACCTCCAAATAGACTCAGTAGTTAATGTGAGTATGTGTGTGTGTTGTTGTGGTATGCAGTTGTGAAAAATGAAATGATTGGGTTGTGTGTAAAACTACAAATGACTTATCTTAAAGAGATTCAACCAACTTTGCCAAGTACTGTGAGTTGTTGAGAGTTCCTATTCTATTCAATTGCCTGTCTATGCGGTCCTTATAATACCTACTTGTAACAAATAAAATTTTGCAAAAACATTTGAGCACAACTCTACGAATCTACTTCTAATTTTCCCTAGAGAAAGAAATAGTTCCACAAGAAAACTAGAAATAGAGCAAGATTCAATAGAAATAGACAGAAGAGAAAAAGAAAGTAGATTTGTGTAAAGATCTCAAATGCTTAAACAAGGTAAAATGATACAAGTAAACACTTTGCAATAAAGCTATCCCAAATTTAATAACTACGAATTGTTCAAACTTCC
>MNCI01027354.1:91936-112973 GCA_015680685.1 Gnetum montanum
TGACTGACTGGATAAAGGTGGGTCATCTTCCCCAAAAATTGACTGATTCAGGAAGCCCTGTCATCTATCTTCAAGTGGCAGTAAATGAGCCATGTAAGGCTCTTCTGGATTTAGGGTTGGGAGTTAACTTGATTTCACATGACATGTACAAGACTTGGAACCTGCCCTTGTTAAAGAAGAGCAACATTTAGCTTGAGCTGGCAGACCAATCCATTACTATTCCCTTGGGATTGGTGGAAGACATTGTGACCACCGTTTACAAGTCATCCTATCTTGTTGACTTTCTCGTCATATGTGTTAAGAATTGCAAGGGGAACTTCCTAATCATAATGGGAAGAGCCTGGTTGAGCACAGTGGATGCAAGATTGGGGCTTCAAGATCTTTCCCTTGAAATTTCAAAGGAAATCCTTTTGGGAAGATCAAGAAGAGGCATGTTCCATGCATTGCATACAGTGACTCCGGGTGCAACTGTGTGTAGCAATTGTGGTTCACTAAGACATCTATTCAAGCATGCAGTTGGTGTACCAAGGAATCACAAGTTCAACAATGCTTGTACATAGCAACAACAAATCAAGAAGGCACCCAGTGGTTGACTGCTGATCCTGCTAGTAGCACTTTATGCATGGAACCATCTAAGGGGCTTGTACGCGCCTACATAGAAAGCATGGATAATTTGGAAGAGGTTCATCAACAAGTATTCACTATTGATGACCATGATGATTGGGGAAAGTTAGAAATCCCTGAAAGTTTTAAACAAGAGCCCTTGGAACTCAAACCCTTACCGGCCCACTTAAAATATGCATTTTTGCATAATGGGAAACTGGTGATTATCAATGCCATCCTTGCTCCTGAACAAAAGAGGAAGTTGCTGAAGGTGGTGAACAAATGGGAAGTCGCTTTTGCATGGTCGTATCTTGAATTAATAGGATTTGATCTCAGGGTTTGCCAACTTCGGATTTATATGAACCCCTTCATAAAGCCACGATGACAACTACAAAGGCGATTGAACCCTAAATTGAAGCAGGTTGTCAAAGATGAAATCGAGCAGTTGTTGAAAGTGGGGTTCATCTACTCTATTGCCGATAGCGAATGGGTTAGCCCACTTGTTATTTTGCAAAGAAGGGTGGCAAATGGAGGGTTTGTATAGATTTTTAATTGCTCAACATGGCTACCTTCAAAGATTACTTCCCACTCCCATTTTTGGACCAAGTGTTGGATACCATTGCGGGGCATCATTATTATAGATTTTTGGATGGTTATAGTGGCTATAACCAAATCCAAATTGCGCCAGAAGACCAGGCCAAGATGACCTTCACAAGTTCCTAGGGGACTTTTGCATACAAAAAGATGCCCTTTGGCCTATGTAATGTGCCTACCACTTTTCAATGCCTTGTCCTCAACATCTTCCAATAGCAAATTGGCAATGGTGTAGAAGTCTTCATGGATGACTTCTCTACTTATGGAGCCACATTTGATCAAGCATTGGACTACCTTGAGCAAGTTTTGAAAAGATGTGTAGAAACTAATCTATGGCTCAACTAGCAAAAAAGCCACTTAATGGTCTAGGAGGGCATTAATCTAGGGCATCGTATTTCACAAACAGGGATTAGCGTGGATCTTGAAAAAATTAGGGTCATCCAAGGAATCACTAGGCAACCAAGCACTGTAAAAGATGTTCAGTCATTCCTTGGCCACATTGGTTACTACCGACACTTCATTGAAAATTTCTCGAAGATCGCCAAGCCATTGGTGGAACTCACGAAGAAAGATGCTCCATTCATCTAGACCAGGGAATGTGAATCTACATTCCAAACACTTAAACAAAAACTCATAGAGACTCCCATTCTATGGGCACTTGATTGGTCTAGACCCTTCCACATCATGATAGATGCATCTAACTATGCATTGGGAGCTGTGCTTACATAGTGGGACGACCAGAAACATCCATACTATATTCATTATGCAAGCCGTAGCATTGTGGGTGCTCAGCTTAACTACACCACCATCGAAAAAGAGTTGATGCCAATGGTGTTTGCCTTGGAAAAATTTCGACACTATGTGCTCGAGTACAAGGTGTTCGTGCATACGGACCACAGTGCCATTTGGTTCCTGATGAACAAACCAAAGGTGAGCCCCCATATCATACAGTGGTTGGTGATTCTTCAAGAATTTGACCTCACTATGGTAGACTGGAAGGGGACCAAGAATGTGATTACTGACCACTTGTCTCAATTGCGATGGGATAATGCAAAAGAGGAGGAGCCACTTTCCAACCAATTTCCAGATGAACTCTTCTTTGTGGGAGCAATCGAGGAGCAGGTGACCAAAGAATCCTCACCTATCTCACAACCCAGGAATTGCCAAAGGAGTGGGACCATCGGTAGAAACAACAGTTTCTTCATAAGGCCAAGTGCTTCATGGAAATCAATGGCCACCTTTATAAGGTATGCACAGATGGCTTGGTTAAATGGTATGTCCTTAATGATGATACACTACGCATCCTCCAAGATGCTCATGAGGGCCCTTGTGGGGGCCACTACGTTGGACGATGCACAACCATTAAGATCCTGCTTATGGGATATCACTAGCCCATACTCTTTAGGGATGCACAATGGTTCATCCACTCCTGTGAATGATGTTAGAGAGACGGTGGGATGTCTGCATGAATGGAGGGCCCTCAACAATGGATCCAACCACTAGAGCCCTTCGACATTTGGGGTATCGATTTCATGGGTCCGATCACACCCATGTCCAATGGGAAGGCATACATCATCATCGCCATTGATTATTGTACAAAGTGGATGGAGATAGCAACCATCATCATCAACTATTTCTCAAATATTGCCACATGATTTTTCCAATAGCAAATTGTAAACAGGTTTGGAGTGCCATGTGCACTCATCTCAAACAATGGAACACATTTCATGGGCCTCACCTTTCATAAACTCATGCAACATTTGGGGGTTACCCATAAATTTACAACACCTTATCACCCCCAAGCCAACGGGCAGGCCAAAGTCACCAATAGGGAGATCACCAAAATCCTCACTCGAACCATTAGTAGATATAGCAGGGACTGGAGCACCAAACTTAATGATGCCCTCTGGGCCTATTGCTTCACTTGGAAACTTCCTATAGGTTACTCTCCCTATGAGTTAGTGTATGGTAAGCTACCAAAACTTCCAATCTAGGTAGAACTCCAGACACTATGTACAGCTTGTGACTTGGGTCTTGATCTACCACTAGCACAATGCGAACGACTTATCAACCTAAGTGTGCTAGATGAGAATTGATTGGTGGCCCTATCATCAAATGAGATACACAAGGCCTACAATAAAAAACATCATGATCGAAGGATTTGGAAGGTAACATTTAGATGTGGAGATAAGGTACTTTACTAAAACCCCACATGTGTACCGCAATAGACCAAGTTTCAAACATTGTGAAAAGGACCCTACATTGTCTCCAAAACCTTCCCATCTGGGGCCTTGCTTATACACAAACTTGAGGACCCCACGAGAACACAGTTGGTCAATAGGCAATAATTAAAACCTTTCTATGAACTCCATCAAACCCGTGCTACTACTTTATCGTCACAGGGATAGCCTCATTCCATTTTTTAGGTCTCCTCCTTCCAGCCCAGTCATGGGGGAGACCGTCCTCTATGCTAATCCATTCTACTAAGCTCCTCACTATTTTTGGAACTTTTTGTTTTACACTTTTTTATGTTTCAACATTGTTCATATGTTTGCTAATTCTTACTAAATTTTTCTTTCTTTAATTACTTTTCTATTTCTTTGTTGCTTATTTATGTGTGTGTGTGTGTGTGTGTGTGTTTAATTTCCAGTTGGTTGCTAATAAACTCTCTTATTGTTATTAGATGTGGTGCGGTTGGTTTTCGTTGCAATGGGTTGCATGAAATTGTCCACCTATTTTATCTCAGTCTCGCCCTCGCATTGTTGTTCTTGGAATTTACTTTTACTTTCATCTTATAAAATTAGTAATGAGTCCACGTCATCCACCCATTCATCCACTCCATGATTTTCTTCCCTTTGGAAACATGCAAATCCCCTCACTTAAAAACATTTTAATTAATGTGTGACTTGTGTAGTTCCTAGACTTAGGGATGGCCCAATGGTTTGACTTGGGTGTGACTTGAAGGAGAAAGCACCATTCGTCATACCTTTCTATCCCCTGGGTTGCGGGAGTGTCCTCACAGATTTCTTACCACTCCAAGTTCTTTTCTACAAGGAAGCTCCTTGGCAATTTGACCTTGCATGGTGTGGTCCTCATTTCGAAAAGAAAAAAAAAACATGAGGATTCAAACCACACCCCTTGGTTGAATGCATGCAACCAAGCATGGGTCTTTGCATGGTGTGGTTCCCACAAAATAAATAAAATAAAATAAAATCATAATTATGTGGAAATTCAAAGCACACCCCTTAGAGACCGCCTCTCACAAGCCACAAGCACTAGTTATGGGATTTGCTTCGTCCCCTCTAACTTAGTCCTATTTACTTTCTTCCTCTCACGCATGTTGGAGTGGTGGTTCTCTATGTGTGCATTCTTGTACTTTTGAGGGTGGACGGGTCTTCACATGTTGCTGCGATCTCATTGTATGTGGTTGGTTTTAGGTCTAACCTCGAGAAAGGTCCTACAGGGTCACCTAACCACAACTTCACATGGGGTTTCATGTGATCAATAATCAGAATTCCAATTCTCACTCCTCTCTATTCATCCATTTCTCTCCATGATTCACCTCATTGCTTATCTTATGTTTTGATAGTTTGTTGTGATTTCCCTGAACTCCCAATGCTTTGGTCGGTTCTCATGGATGAGAGTATTAACTTGCGATCACCATTCCTTGACTTCGGGGCCCATGGACTTCAGTGTTGATGATATGCAAGGGCTACTAAGGCAGCTGCCTGCTATGGGGAGGACCCACTTGCATATCCTTGGTTCTATTTGTTACTCTTCCATCCTCTGGATTCTTTTGCTTGATTTTTTCCATACTACCCATCGCTCCTATTCCTCTCTGCAACATTCTTTCTCGCAACATTCTCCTACCTTTGATTCCTTGTTTCATCCCACTTACCTTCCTCTTTTTCTTAGCTGAGTTCTCAGTATCTCAAGCTCTTTAACCATTCTAATTTGGCATTTTAAATAATTTTTTTCAGTTTTTTATTTGGCTGGTCAATTCTGGTCAACACGCGCAACCACTTGTGTCGACACGGCCCCATATACGTAGCCCCATGTGTATACGCAGTGCCGTTGATGTAGCAACAAAACTCTATATATACCCCTATTGTGCATTGCATTTTTGCCTATTTTGCAAACAATTGGGGGGAGATTTTTCATTTTTTCTACCTCACCTCTTCTTCCAAGCACTTACGTCTACCGTGCGTCTGAATCAACCTATCTTTCCCTTCTTTAGCAATTGGAGGTATGCTCTCACTCGTGGGGGGGGGGGGTGAGGTCTATTAAAATTAATTAATTAATTACTTACAATTAAAATAAATAAAGACTTAAAACCTCTTAAGGGAAGAAACAAAAATAATAATTTAAACTCAAAATCATGCCTTATTGTTTTTTGGTTCTAACTCATCAACTAATACTCCAAAAAATTTAATGGGATGCACGTGCTAGCACCATAACTTAGTTGATTGAGAAGGTGTATGAGGGCCATTTTGAGAAAGTTGTGCACAATTTAATTAGTTGTTATGTTTGATTACAGATGGCATCGAAACCAAGGCATCCAAGGGGAGAAGGATCATCACAACCAAGGGACAAGCAACCAAGAACGAGAAGAGGACGAGGTGTGTAGCACCCAGATCACGTAGAGGGCTTCCATGCAACTAGCCCCCTTTGCAAAGGGCTTGACATAGAATCTGTTCATTAGATTCTTGAAGAGGAGATCCCCAGCGAACAATCATAAGGGGATTAGACTCTAGTGATAGTGCCATGGCTTGAGGTCACTTTAACCCAGGCATGTCTTGACACTATCAGGCCAAGGGAGGTGCAATGAATGATCCTACAAGAGTTGAACTTTGGACAATTTCTTGAGAATGCACTAGAAGATGTGAAGCTCCAATTGGAAAACTCTCCTATGTGGCCAATCATCACATCTAGTGGTGAATGGTATTTGGGAGAGACTTATCTCTTCTGGACAAATCGGTAGCCGGGGTTTAGAGTAAGAATCAAAGACATCTATGTCTCTTACTCTGTGGAAGCGATCGCACAAGCTCTGGGGTTGCCTGAGACTAGAGCTGATGTGGCAGAGATCCCTAAGCAAGAAGATCCTAAGGTAAAAGGGGAGTGGATTAGGCAGTGCTATGGGGTGGATTGCAAAGAGTTCAGCACTTTGACCACCACGGAAAGGGTATATTCAAAAATTATGTCTTACCACCTAAATCGAACGGTGAGACCCAGCAAGATCACTGCCTTCTCCGCTCATGTGTGTGCCACTCTAAGTAAAAAATTCCCAATGAGCCTTTCATAATTGTTGTTTTTGGAGATTGAGAAAAGATTCACTGAAAGAAAATGTGGAAGACGGGCTCTACCCTTTCCCTGCTTAATCATGAAATTATGCAAATGGGCAGGGATAGCATGATACGCCAATGATACACTTTGGCACACCTCGATTGCCTCATGGTAAGAAATGATGAAAGACAAGACTCTGGCCACCACACAAAAAAAGGAAGAGCAACAACGACCTCCACTGCTTGTGCAAACAACGAGGTTGGGTTCGCAAACAATCATAGAACATATACGTGAAATTCGACAAGCACTCTTGAGCCAACAAGAGCAATCTAGAGGGACTGGTGGAGGAGAAGACCCTTTGGTTTATCACCCTGCAATGAGCCATCTGGAGTAAGTGGCTTGATCAGTAAGTTTGCTAGAAAGAGCAGGGTTGATGTTCTTTGTCATTTGAACACAAGTACCCACAAGAACTGATCCTAGTGTCCGAGAAGTAATGGTATCCATCCAATAGTTATTTCCTAACATTTTAGGAAATGTTGCTACTTTTTTGGTATGCTTAGAGGATGGAGAGGGGGTGACAATCTTGGTGATGCAGCACCAGGGACAAGAGATTGCAGCTAAAGTGGTTGCTAACACGATTGCTACGGCCCTTAATGCATCGACGGCACCTGTACCAGATGTACATGGACTCGAAGATGTATAGGAATCTGCCAGGACTTCATGTAGTAGGATTAATGTAGCCTAACATGAAGAACTATTGGATCAACTGGTGTGAATTGGGCAACCTCTTCCATATGTCTTTAATCTTCTAGATAACATCACTGCAACCTAGTCGGAGTTGCTCTCAGCAAGGGGTAAGAGCCTGATCTTGGAGGGGCAACTCGAAGTTGCTCAAGCCAATTGTTAACACTTGGCAATAGAAGTTGCCCAATTAAGAGCCCAACTGGCTTATCCAACTCTCCTCAATCATGAACTCACTAGAGATGAAGCTTTTCAATAGCTTCAAGTCATACTCTAGATAGTTGAGGAGGAGCGAGAGTCGATGATCTTTGATAAGTCCTTGGTAGACGTTCATGCATATCATCTAAACAAGGACTTGGCAGAGGTTCGCCAGGAGAATGTTAGGTTGACCGCAGAAGTTCATTGCCTGCACAATGTTGGTGATGAAAATTAGCACATGAAAAGCTTTATCCACCAATAGCAGGAAGAGCTAGCTAGGGTGAATGTTGATGTGAGGAGGTTGGCCACTGAAAATCAAAATCTGTCTATGGAGGAGGTCCATGCATTATGACAAAAATCAGTTATTGAAATTGCTGCTTGGAAAAGTGAAGTCCTTAAGTTTGAGAAAGTTAAAAATCATTACAGGGACCAAGTGGGATTGTAGAAGGAAGTCAATGAAAAGCATATTCAAGTCACCAAGGCCAAACTAAACCAAGCACTCCAGTAGCTCTAAAAAGGAGGCAAGGTGTGGCAACCCATCTTTGATGGGTTGAACACCCACAACTAGGCTGAGATCCACCTCAAGGAACTACAAATTGAAGAAATGATAGAGTACATGGAGTTGGCCAACCTTCGCTATGCAAACTTGGCTATGCTAACAGCTAGAAGACTGTGGTCTAACCTAGAAAAGTAAGTGGCCACCTCATATTCTTTATACGAGGGCAAGTTCCAAGTGCATAAAGTGAGAAAACAAAAATTGGAAATAGCAAATGCGGAACTCAAGGTTCGCAACCTAGTTTGTCAATCTGAAAGAACTCTTCCCTACACTTCCATGTCCTCGGGAGGTTCTAGTCCTAGCACACATTAGCGAAGTTGCTTGGATAGTGAATGACCCCAGAAGTAAGGAAGAGAAAATGAGGGTTCTCTTGGAGGCTTTTCCGTTGTCTCCAAAAGTTGCAGTTGCTGCGAGATAACCCTCATCCACACCACCACTGCCACATGTGCCAGAGGCTAGTGAAGGTCCGTCAGAACTACTGCCACTAGGGACAGTGTGATCTTCTATAGTAATTTTTGCATCTTTCAGCACAACAGAGAATCTAGGATTGTTGAGGTGTTCAATTTTGTCTGTGAACACCACCACTTTGTAATTTGTCCTTCTCTGTACACTCAGGCACTTGGTCCATCAATAAAATTGGTGCTGTTTCATGTGTGTTGTGTCATGTGTGTCGAGTCATGTGTGTTGTAATAAGAAATTCATACCTTCCAAATTGTAATGAAACTCGAGGTCGAGTTTTTACTCAGTCGTGGGGGTATGATGAAGCACTAAACAGTTGATGCATTGACTAGGCCATGTATATAAGGCCTCATATATGTGGCAGCGTCGACATAGCTGTCCATGCATCTACATGGCCCCATTTACGCAGAGCCTGTTCTAGCTTATAAATAAGTGTGCTGCTACCACACTTAGGAGCACACTTAGGTACCTTTTTAGTAGGTGTAGTAAAGCTCTTGCAGTTTGTTTCTGCGAGAGAGAATATTTTCCAATTGATTGTAGTAGGTGTGAGAAAGGTGTCTGGCTTTTTATTCGAGCACTAATGTACATGAGCCCATTGGTGTGACCAGTGATGAAGTGTTTGTTGGTCGCTGCGTTTACTAGGTTGCGTATACGTAGCCCCGTCGAAGCAGTCCCATCGATGCATCCTTCCATGCGTTGACGTGGCCCCATTTACGTGGCACCTATTTCGACTTATAAATAAGAGGACCTTCCGCCTCATTGAGGTACCTTTTTGTTAGTTGTAGCGAAGCTCTTGCAATTTGTTCATGCAGGAGATAGAATATTTTCCAAGTGCCCATAGTAGGTGTAAAGAAGGTGTCTAGCTCTTTATTTGAGCACTGATGTATTTGAGCCCATTGTCATGAATGGCAATAAAGACAAGCTTTCAAGCATTCCTTGCAGCATTTGGACTTAGTCATTTATTGCATTTAATAGCTTAATATTTATATTCTTTGATAATTACTTAAGTTTCTCTCATTATTAGTTTAATCGCTCTCGTTCATTCATAGTTCATAGAAACCATAAGTACGACCATCTTGAATGTAAATCCAACACTTGGTAACCGAGTGACGCCTAACGTCTGGTAACCTAGTAGTGGTTAGGAGCTCAAGACGTGCTTAGAAGATGGGATCGGATACTTATGCTAGGAATAGTTAAGATACAGATTAGGATAATTATAGGTTAGATAATATTTCATTCCTTACTTTTTGTACCTTAATTAGACACCAAAAGATAAAGTAAAAACTATAAAAATTAGTTGCCTCAACCTAACTTAACCATTGCCACTAGATACTTACAAGTGAGGTTGAGAAGACAACGACCGTTCTAACAAAGGGTTTTGCTTGTTAGAGGTCTAGTGTATGTTAAGTGCTTACAGTCTATGGAATTCAATTTAGTTGCATGTGAATGCTTGTGATTCACATGGTTGGACGTAGGGGTACCTAGCCGCTCATCATTGGCACTATTGCTGGGGACTATTAGTCTTATATGCACCCTTTAACCTTAGCAAACTTATTATTCACGTTGTTGGAATGGACTTAGGATAGTAACATTTACGCACTCTAGGTAGATTTAAGTAAAAGAGTAAGGTACATAGATTAAATGGATCATCTAACATCCAACATGTCTACTCATAGGAGAGATGTATCCAACTCACTGATGCCACAAGAATGTCAGGTGATATACAAGCATCCTAATGATTATGTCCCAAACTTTACCTTCATCCTACATTAGGATGAACATCTATGATGGCGGGACATGGAAGACAACATTGTACTACCACCTGATCGATCGGTTCCTAGAATGTTGTTCCACAATCTGACCTAACTTGGCATCCAGGACCGTGGAGTGGAGTACGTCATGAAGGACCATGACTACTGGGACTATCGTTCCACTGAGGCTCAATGAGCATGAGACTAGTAGCAGGTAGAAAGATATGAACACCTGAAGAGGAAACAATTTAGTAACTCCTTATTCTTGCAAGGGCTGCAAGACGATGGGGAACCCATCTTTCATGATTTCCATTCGGCTGAACTTCCTTTGGGACTACAGATCCTTCAGTCCATCATCCAGAACAAGCCTCCAAGTGACCAAGATCCTCAAGGGAATGGAGGGTCACATAGAAAGGATGGGCAAGATGATCGAGGCCATCATCAAGGTAGAGGGGGAGATTGACATCAGAGCGGTGGCAAATCTTCTCCCTCTTCTCCATCCTTTCACTCTCCTATACCTTCATCCAGTTCAGGCTTTGATCGTAACTAGGGTAGGAAGGAGCGAAAGGACGGTGGTTGAAAGGATTGAAAGGGACAACGTGAAGAAATATGCGACCAATCGCGTGATGCTCGTCATCATGAAAGGAGAAGTAGTTGGAATCATCACAAACATCATGGTCCTCAGTAGGAGTATGACTTAGATGAGCCATTGTTTGCTACTCGGAGCATGTTCTAGATTGCCAAGGCAGTTCAGATCCCTAGTAGGCATGTGAAGGATAGCCGGATCAAGCATGTTGATATGAACAACATCTCCAGATTTGAAGGGGGATATAACTGTGATCCACAAACTCACCTGTAGGCATTTCATGATGCTTGCACCCTGTAGAACATTGACAATGATTGGTAATAGCTGAAGTTGTTCGTTCGCATACTCATGAAGGAAGCAGAAAACTAGTATTGGTCCTTAGATCCGGAATCAATCAAAAGATGGAGTATGATGCTTGAGATTTTCAATGACAAGTATCAAATGTACTCTAGAGTGGCGAATCTGAGATGACAGATCCAAAGTTGGAAGCAAGGGAATCATGAACCCTTGGATGCAGCTATGAGCAGGTACTATTCATTGTTGCATCGATGCCCTAGTCATGGCTACTCTCAGTAGGCACATCTTTGCTACATCATTGATGGGCTCTGCTTTGAAACGCGAAAGACCCTTGACATGTATGCCCAAGGTTGATTGTTGGAACTAAGGGTCCATCAATTGAAACACCTCATTGAGCAAGTGGCCAAGAAGGAAGGGGAACTTAGAAAGAAGGAAAGTGTAGAAGAATTTAATTAGGATCCCTCCATCAGAAAGAGGGAGGTTCGATTCTGTGACGAGGAGGAAGAATCACTAATGGAAGCAGCGGTGAACCAAAAGACCTTGCCTTTACAAAAGTTTGCATTTGAAATATTGGCAAAGGTTGATAAGATGTGGAACTCTTTAGATGAAAAATTTTGAAGTATGCTAGAAATTGCAGAAGAGTCCAGAGAACAAGGTAA
This sequence comes from Gnetum montanum, assembly GCA_015680685.1. Taxonomy (NCBI): domain Eukaryota; kingdom Viridiplantae; phylum Streptophyta; class Gnetopsida; order Gnetales; family Gnetaceae; genus Gnetum; species Gnetum montanum. The sequence goes on from MNCI01027354.1 coordinate 103,664, forward strand.
TGATCGTAATCAGCATAGGAAGAAGGAAGCTGAACGTGCCCAACATAAAGGTAAGAGTAAAGTTGTTGTAGCAGAGCAGGTTGCAGACTCTAACACCAAGGAGGATGATGAATGTGGCATATGCCAATATGAACATCCTAAGGGATGTTGTCCTGTGGTTTTATATCTTCAAGAGTTTAGGGTGTACACATTGAATCCTTGCTTGGCCAAGAGGCAAACACCCCGAAGGTTGCCTTACCCACAAGGCAACCTAAGGAAATTCCACTAGCAGCAAGGATACTATCCAAGTGGAGCACCACTGCAACCTTATGAATACTTCTAGCAGTGGTAGCAACCACAAGCGTGGGGGATGCCATCGCCAAGGCAGCAGTACCCTTACAAATAGCCAGATCCCTATGGGTACTATGTTCAACAACCAGTCTCTCCACGAGACTCTTCCAGTCATGCGGCCTTTCAAAGTTATTACCACCCCTCGGAATATTTCCAACCTCAATCTCCATCACCCACGGGGGAAAGCCCACATCTCTTTTATCCTACATCACCTTCTCCTACAACTCCTCCTCCACAACATCCCACTTAGCTACCACCTACTCCACCTATGCAGGGAGAGATACCACCACAGGCACAGTGACGAAAACCTACAATTGGCACCTCAGCTGTGTGGACCAAAACCCAAACCATGAAAACATCATTTTTTCTAGCTTAATAATCTGAACATACCCTCACATACTGTTGGCGACCGTTTGGGACGTGACCGCCAACGAGTGTCCTCGAACAGGATTTGGGTGCTTGCTGGTCTCTGGCAACACCAAGGCCCAGATACCTCCAAATAGACTCAGTAGTTAATGTGAGTATGTATGTGTGCTGTGTCGGTGTGCGGTTGTGAAAAATGAAATGATTGCGTTGTGCGTAAACTACAAATGACTTATCTTAAAGAAATTCAGCTAACTTTGCCAAGTACTGTGAGTTGTTGAGAGTTCCTATTTTTTTCAATTGCCTAGTCTATGCAGTCCTTATAATACCTACTTGTAACAAATAAAATTTTGCAAAAACATTTGAGCACAACTCTGCGAATCTACTTCTAATTTTCCCAGAGAAAGAGATAGTTCCACAAGAAAACTAGAAATAGAGCAAGATTTAATGAAAATAGACAGAAAAGAAAGCATATTTGTATTAAGACCTCAAATATTTAAACAAGATAAAATGATATGAGTAAACACTTTGCAATAAAGCTATCCCAAATTCAATAACTATGAATTGTTCAAACTTCTAAGACTCAAATAAGCAATTTCTTCAAGACAATCCTACTATGCTACCAAAAATTGCTGCGTAAACTATCACGTACGAGACTCCATTTTGGCTAGATGGATGTCAACAATTGCATTCAATAGAACCTTTAAAAGACTTGACAATTTTTGATTGAAATACCACGGAGATTCACTTTAAAGATAAAAGAAGCTATTCTGGTCCTATTAAAATACCAAAGATTTTCTAAACCCTCTTGACTATTGGATCATTCAACGGCTTGACTACACGCAGAGGCTCTCTTACAACAGTCTCAATAGTGGTTCTTATACATTGCACAATAATAAAACTCACTACTAAAATGCTCTTAAGGCTTTCAAATATAAGCGCTTCTATGGTAAAATTTTAATAGAAATTTCTATCGTGCAACAAGAACAATAAGAGCAATCTAAAAATCCCACGATTACTTGCCAAGCATGATACTATCTAAACCACTAGCTAAACAATTTAAAAAAATAAAAAAAAAAGCATAACTCACAGGACTATGACAAAGAGGCTGAAATATTTTCTTTAGCAAATCATCTTACAAGTAATCTTTTACAATGTCTTCCTCCAAGACCCAAAGTGAGACCCCCAGTGTGTTGTTCCAAAAGTGTGTGATGTTTTTTTTCTTACCCCTGAAGCCTTTTTATAGGGTTCAAAAGGTAGTTACATATTTCAAAATATCTTAGCTAACTTCTCTCTCAAGTAAGGAAGTTATAACTTGCCCAACAAGTTAGGAGATATTACTTGCTTAACAAGTTAGGTAAGTTGTAACTTATAAAGTTTTGGAGAAAATTATGCTAACATTGGCATGTGTAAATATTACAAATATTGCTTTTATAAGCAATATCCTATAATTATTTAATTTAAAATAAATCCAAGATCTCCATATTATAAGAGCTCCATAATAATTTTTTATTTCTATTTATTTAGAATTTTAATTACTAAATGTCATTAATCCTTAGTAATTCTCATGAAAGTAAGTTAGCATCCACCTTAGTGTAGACGTTGGTGTTGGCGGATAAGTAAATTTGCATTTTAAATTCGCATAAAATTTGCTGCTGGCTTCGCTTCCTTGGAAAAATGACGTTCATAGGAACAAGAAATTTGAATCCGGTAGTGGTTACGGCGCCTCCAAATGTGAAGTTCGAATGTGAAGGCACCAGGCCTGGAACTGCCGGCAAATAATTTCAAATTATTCCACCCTGCCAGAACCGTATATCAACTGCCACCACGAAAGAAGGCTCTGCCACCACATTCAGTAATGTTGCCGTGTGTTCCGTAAAAACTGCAACTGTTGTAACTTTTGCTGCTGTGCTTCCTGTATGTTTTTTTTTAAAGCGTTTATCGCCTATTTCCATTTGGTTGCTGAAACTTCCTTTGATGAATTAATCTTGGTGAAAAAATTTTAATAGCATACACAATATTCTTTCATTGAATTTCGTCTTAGATTCCTATGCAATAGTGAATTTTCCAATACCAGATCTGATAGAAGTATGGGCGATATCTTCCTCAAAACATATGATGGTTCAAGACTTGTGCTCGTACATGCACTGTCATTAGAAACTGCAATTTCTTTGAGGCCCATCAGCAAGCTCTAAGCACAAGATTTCTTGGATACCTATGTTGGACGCTTCCACAGGCGACGCCCATGCCGACTACCAGAGGAGTCGCCACGGTGCCATTTTGGATGCCCCTCTCCTGACCACCACGTTCATGTGCGACTCCAGTCGTACACGTGGATGGCGGTGCATGTACAAGGTGCCCATGTCCTTGGGGCTGCTAAGCTTGTGCTCTGACAACGACGTGCAGCAAAATCTTGGCGGTGACTTGGGCTGCGTCTGTGTGGAGGACCACCTTGCGCTTCATTATTCCTTCTTGAAGGTCGCAGCCTGGCTGCTCTGTGAATGAACTCGAACTTATGTCGCCTACTAGACGGGAGCGGCCTTGCAAGGCATCATTTTCGGATTTCGACGGAGTAACAGGCGATGTCTCGGACCAGTTGAACAAATCTATGATGGTTCTTTTGCCCAACGAATTTGGCTTCTGGTTCTTGCCCTGCATTATTGTTCTTGCTCAAACCCTCGATCCAGCATGAAGAAATCAATCGCTCTCCTCCTGCTTGCTTGCACCACAAAACCAAATCCTACCAATGTTTCAAATGTCGTCTGTGGCTTACAGTTGGTTTTATTATCTTATTTTATTAGCATCTGCAGCTCTGATTTATCTATTTTGTCTGTGTTCATACTCAAGATGACGTTTTTTCTGTAGATGAACTTGAATGTGGGGCTTTATCCTTGGAAACCTTTGATTTTTATTTTAATTTGGGACTCTTCCTATTATTTTTTTAGCATTATTCATATTTTTAATCATGTCCTCCACTAATGCTTTCTCGGGTAAATAATATAATTCTTGTTTGCTATTATACTATCTCTCAATCTCCATCCAAAGGAATAATTTGGCACTTAAATTTTGTATCCGAAGAAGGCCTCAATATCATTTTATTTACCAGTGGATTACTTCTCCAAACACCCATCAATCCATAACCTTAAAGCTACATGTTCACTTTTAAATTTTCAAGTCCAACTATTCCATGGAATGGCTAAATGTGCCAACACATACACCTGTGGCTAGTGCCTTTGAACCTCCAAGCACCTCCACTATTCCACTGCTCAAGCAGTCTTCAAGCCAACCACCCTCCAACATCTAGATGATCATGCTTACACATGCTGTGACTGACTGGATAAAGGCAGGGCACCTTTCTTGAAAGTTGATTGATCTAGGAAGCCCCCTCATCTATCTTCAGGTGGCAAGGAATGAGCCATGCAAAGCTCTTCTGGACTCGGGGTCAGGAGTCAATTTGATCTCTCATGATATGTACAAGAACTGGAACTTGCCCCAGCTCAATAAGAGCAACATTCAACTTGAGTTAGCAGACCAGTCCATCACCATTCCCTTGGGATTGGTGGAGGACATTGTGACCACCGTTTGTCAGTGGTCTTATCCTACTGATATACTTGTCATCCGTGTGAAGAATTACAAGGGGAACTTCCCAATCATAATGGGAAGAGCCTGGCTGAGCACGGTGGATGCATGAATAGGACTCCGAGATCTGTCCCTTAAATTTCAAAGGCAAATCCTTTCAGGAAGATCAAGAAGAAGAGCATTCCATGCATTGCGTACAATGAATTAGGGTGCAACTGTGTGTAGTAGTTATGGTCCACTAAGTGGATATCCATTTAAGCATATAGTTGGTGTACTGAGGAATCACCCATCTAATAGTGCCTATATGCAGCAGCCACCAATCAAGAGGGCACCCAGTGGCTAATAGCTGACCCTGCTAGTAGTGCAATGTGCATGGAACCATTTAAGGGGCTTGTACAAGCCTATGTAGAAAGCATGGATGAAATGGAAGAGGTTTATCAACAGGTTTTCACTGTTGATGACCATGATGATTGGGGGAAGCTGCAAATCCCTGAAAGATTCAAACAAGAGCCCTTGGAACTTAAGTCCTTATCATCTCACTTAGAATATGCATTTTTACGAAATGGAAAGCCAGTAATTATCAATGCCACCCTTGTTCCTGAATAGAAGAAAAAGTTGCTAAAGGTGGTGAACAAATGGGATGTTGCATTTGCATGGTTATATCTTGAGTTAATTGGAGTTGATGCTAGGGTCTGCTAACATCGGATGTATATTGACCCCTCCATGAAGCCACGACGACAGCCACAAAGATTATTGAACCCCAAATTGAAGTAGGTCGTCAAAGATGAACTTGAACAATTGCTAAAAGTGGGGTTCATCTATTCTATTTCTGATAGTGAATGGGTTAGCCCACTCGTTATTGTGCGAAGGAAAGGTGGCAAATGGAGGGTCTGTATTAATTTCTGATTGCTCAACATGGCTACCTTCAAGGATCACTTCCTGCTCCCATTTGTGGACTAGGTGTTGGACACCATTGTAGGGCACCGCTATTATAGTTTTTTGGATGGTTATAGCGGCTATAACCAAATCTAAATAGCACTAGAGGATCAGGCCAAAACAACTTTCACAAGTCCATGGGGGACTTTTGCATACAAGAAGATGCCTTTTGGCCTATGTAATGTGCATGCCACATTCCAACGCCTTGTCCTCAGCATCTTCCAGCAACAAATTGGCAATGGGGTAGAAGTCTTCATGGATGACTTCTCTACCTATGGGGCCACATTTGAGCAAGCCTTAGACCGTCTTGAGCAGGTTTTGAAAAGGTGTGTAGACACTAATCTATCGCTCAATTGGCAAAAAAGCCATTTAATGGTCCAAGAAGGCATTGTGTTAGGGCATTACATCTCATAGACAGGGATTAACGTGGATCCTGAAAAGATAAGGGTCATCCAAGGAATCACCCGACAACCAAGCACTATAAAAGATCAGTCATTCCTTGGCCACACTAGTTACTACCGGTTCTTCATTGAAAACTTCTTGAAGATCGCCAAGATGTTGGTAGAACTTACAAAGAAAGATGCTTCATTCATTTGGACCAAGGAATGTGAATTAGCATTCCAATTGCTTAAATAGAAACTCATAGAAACTCTAGTTGTACAGGAACCTGATTGGTCCAGGCCCTTTCACATCATGATGGATGCATCTAATTATGCCTTAGGAGCTGTGCTTACACAATGTGACAATCAGAAACATCCATACTATATCCACTGTGCAAGCTATAACATTGTGGGTGCTTAGCTTAACTACACCACCACCGAAAAGGAGTTGATGGAGGTGATGTTTGCCTTGGAAAAATTTCGACACTATGTGCTTAGATACAAGGTGTTCATGCATACTGAACACAGTGCTATTTGGTTCCTGATGAGCAAAACAACGGTGAGCCCTCGCATCATTCGGTGGCTGGTGATTCTTTAAGAGTTTGATCTCACCATGGTAGACCGGAAGGGAACCGAGAATGTGGTTACTGACCACTTGTCTCGGTTGCAATGGGATGATGTAGAAGAGGAGGAGCCCCTCTCTGACCAATTTCCAGATGAACTCCTCTTCGTGGATGCAGTCGATTCGCAAATACCCAAGGAATCACCTTGGTTCAACCACATCCTCACCTACCTCACCACTTAAGAGTTGCCAAAGGAGTGGAACCATCGGTAGAAACAACAGTTTCTTCATAAGGCCAAGCATTTCATGGAAATAAATGGCCATCTTTACAAGGTGTGCGTAGATGGCCTGGTTCGATGGTGTATCCCTGATGACGATATGCTGCGCATCCTCCAAGATGCTCATGAGGGCCCTTGTGGGGGTCATTATGCTTGATGTCACACAATCATTAAGATCCTGCTTGTAGAATATTACTGGCCCACAATCTTTAGGGATGCACAATGGTTCGTCCACTCCTGCGATCGATGCCAGAGAGACGGTGGGATGACTACATGGATGGAGTGACCTTAATAGTGAATCCAACCACTGGAGCCCTTCAACATTTGGGGCATCAACTTCATGGGGCCCATCACACCCCTATCCAATGGAAAGGCATACATCATCGTAGCTGTGGACTACTACACCAAGTGGTTAGAGGCGGCAGTCATCGTTGACTGTTCTTCAAACACCACCGCACGATTTGTCCAAAAACAAATGATCAACAGGTTTGGAGCACGTGCACTCATCTCTGATAATGGGACTCATTTCACAAGTACCACTTTTCGAAAACTTATGCAACACTTGGGGGTCACCCATAAATTTACAACACCCTATCACCCCTAAGCCAATGGACAGGCTGAAGTCACCAATAGGGAGATCACCAAGATCCTTACTCGAACCATTAGCAAATATAGGATTGGAGCAACAAACTCAACGATGCCCTTTGGGCCTATCGCTCCACTTGAAAACTTCCTGTAGGGTACTCTCCCATTGAGTTAGTGTACGAAAAGTTGCCAAAACTTCCAATCCAGGCAAAACTCCAGACACTATCCACAGCTAGTGACTTAGGCCTTGACCTACCGCTAGCACAACGTGAATGACTTATCAACTTAAGTGTGCTAGATGAGAATCAATTAGTGGCCCTGTCCTCAAATGAGATCCACAAGGCCTAGAATAAAAAATGACATGATCTTAGGATCCGGAAGGTCACATTCAGATTTGGAGACAAGGTGTCATATTGGAACCCCTCACATGTATCTCTATCGACCAAGTTTCAAACACTATGGGAGGGACCTTACATTGTCTCTGAAACCTTTTCATCTGGGGCCTTGCTTATCCACAAACCTAAGGACCCCACAAGAACACAGTTGGTCAACTAACAATAACTGAAACCTTTCCATGAACTCCACTTAACCAGTGCTACCGCCTCATCATCATCACCAGGATAGCCTCGCTCCATATTTCACATCTCCTCCTTTCCACCCAGTTGTGGGGGAGACCGTCGCCCATGCTAAACCATTCCACTACACCCCTCATTGTTTTTGGATTTTTTTTTTGTTTTACACTTTTTTTGTTTTTCAACATCATTCATACATTTGCCAATTCTTGCTAATTTTTCCTTTCTTTAGTTATTTTTCCATTTTGTTGTTGTTGTTTATCTATAAGTATATGTGTGTTTAATTTTCAATTGTTTGCTAATAAGATGTTTTATTTTCGTTAGGTGTCTGGCGTGGATGGTTTTCATTGTGATGGGTCATGTAAAATAGTCCACCTTGTTATCTCGCTTTTACCCTCGCATTATTTTTCTTGGATTCTACGTCTATTTTTCATCTCATAAACTTGACAGTGAGTCCACGTCATCCACCCATCCACCCACTCCATGGTTTTCCTTCCTTTGGGAACATGCAACCCCTTTACTTAAAAACATTGTAATTAATGTGTGACTTGTGTAGTTCCCAGACTCAGGGATGACCCAATGGTTTGAATTGGGTGTGACTTCAAGGGGAATGCAACATTCATCATCCTCTCTCATCCCCTGGGTTTCTGGTGTGTCCTTACAAGTTTCTTACCACTCCACATCCTTCTCTACAAGGGAGTCACTGGGTAATTTGACCTTGCATGGTGTGGTCCTCACTAAAAAAATTCAAAATAAAAAATGTAAACATGAGGATTCAAAGCACACCCCTTGGTCGAATGCATGCAAATAAGCATGGGTCTTTGCATGGTGTGGTTCCCATGAAATAACAAGACAATAAAGAAAATAAAATAATCACTATGTGGGAATTCAAAGCACACCCCTTAGACCACCTCTCACAGGCCACGAAAATAAGTTATGGGACTCAACCTATCCCCTCTAACTTCACCCCATTTCACTTCCTTCTTCTCACGCTTATTGGAGTGGTGGTTTTCTATGGGTGCACTCTGCTACTTGGTGGATGGATGGGGCTTTGCTTGTTACTGCGAGGTCACTATATGTGGTTGGTTTTCAGTTTGAACTCAGGCATGGTCCTATCAGGTCACTTAACCACTAATTCACATGGGGTTTCAAGTGACCAACAATTGGAATTCCACTCCTCTCATCTCTCTCTCACCCATTTCTCTCCCAAACTTACCTCACTATCCATTTTATGTTTTGAAAATTCATCATGACTTCCATGTACTCCTAATGGCTTGGCGAGATCTCTTGGGTAGGAGTATTAACTTGCGAGCTCCATTTCTTGACCCCAGGGCCCATGGACTCCAGTGTTGAGGATATGCAAGGGCTACTAAGGCTATTGCCTGCTATGGGGAGGACCCACTTGCATATTCCTAGTCCCGCTTGTTAGTCTCCCATCCTTTTGATTTCATGGTTGATTATTTTCATGTCCCATTACTCGATTGCTTCCTCGCGGAGTTCTTTTTTCTCACATTCTCCTACGTTTGACTCTTTTTCTAGCCCTTTTTACCTTCCTCATGTCCTCAATCGCATTCTCGGTCTCTCACGCTCTTCAACTATCCCAATTTGATGTTTTCAATTCATCTTTTTGGGCTTTTTATGGGTTGGTCAACACTGGTCAATGGGTGCGACCCCCTGCTTATACTGGGCACCGTATACGCAGGCCCCTGTGTATACGCAGCTGCG
>MNCI01027354.1:113002-132106 GCA_015680685.1 Gnetum montanum
GCCTATGTGTAATTAATTAATTAGTTAGTTAATTAAGACTTGGCACCTCTAAGGGAAGAAATGAAAACAACCGTTTAAACTTCAACCCATCCCTTGTTGTTTTTGGCTCTAACCCATGAATTAACACTCCAGGAGACTTAATGGAATGCCCATGTCAACAACATAACTTAGTCAAACTGAGAAGGTGTATAAGGACAATCTTGAGCTACTTATGCATAGTCCAATGGGTGGTTATGTTTGATTGCATATGGCACCCAAACCAAGACATCCAAGGGGCGAAGGACCATTACAATCGAGGGACAAGCGTCCACGAATAGGAAGGGGACAAGGCGTGTAACAACCAGAGCACGCGGAGGGATCTTATGCAACTGGCCCCCTTCGTGAAGGATCTAATTTGGAATCTATCCATCAGATTCCTGAAGAGGAGATTCCCAACGAGCAATTTCAAGGGGATGAGACTCCGGGGATAGCACCACGGCTTGAGGTCACCTTGAGCCAAGCCTGTCTTGATGTTATCAAGCTGTGCGAAGTGCAATGGATGGTCCTCCAAGAGCTAAACTTTGGACCATTCCTCGAGAATGCACCAGAAGATGTGAGGCTTCAACTGCAAAACTATTCGATGTGGCCAATCATCACAACCAATGGTGAATGGTACTTAGGAGAGACCTATCTCTTTTGGATGAATTGACAACTGGGGTCTACATTAAGAATTAAAGACATTTATGTCTCTTACTCTTCAGAGGTAATAGCGCAAGCTTTGGGGTTACTTGAGACTAGAGCATATGTGGTGGAGATCCCAAAACAAGTAGACACTGAGGTAAAAAGGGAGTGGATCAAGCGGTGCTATGGGGTAGACCGCAAGGAGTTCGGCTCTCTAACCATAGTGGAGAAGGTATATTCAAAGATTGTGTCTTACCACATGAATCCAATGGTAAGACCTAGTAAAATCACAGCCTTCTCTACTCGTGCATGTGCTGCTCTAAGTGGGAAGTCCCCAATGAGTCTTCCACAGTTACTATTTTTGAAAATTAAAAAAAGGCTCGCCAAAAGTGAATGTGGAAGATGGGCAGGGATAACATAGTACACCAATGATACAATCTGACATGCCTCGATTGCCTCATGGCGTGAAATGATGAAGGATAGGACTCTAGCCATGATGTAGATAGAGGAGGAGTAGAAACCACCTCCACCACCTACGCAAACAACAAGGTCGGGTTCGTAAATCATTGCAGAACACATCTGCGAGATCCAAAAATCGCTCTTGCACCAGCAAGAGCAATCTGGTAGGATTGGTGGAGGGGAAGACCCTTTAGTCTATTGTCTTGCAATGAGCCACTTGGAGAAAGTGGCTTGATTAGTCAGATTGCTGGAAAGAGTAGGGCTGATGTTCTCCATCACCCAAACGCAAGTACCAGCAAGGATAGACCCTAGTGTTCAAGAGGTAATAGTATCAACCCAACAGCTATTTCCAAAAATCTCTAGGAATGTTGCTACCTTCTCGGTATGCTTGGAAGATGGTGAGGGGGAAATAGTCTTGGTGATGTAGCACCAAGGATAGGAGATTGCAGCTGAAGTGGTTGCTGATACAATTGCTACAGCTCTCAATGCACCGATGACACTTGTACCAGATGTTCATGGACTTCAAGACGTACAGGCATTTGCTGGAACCTCACATAGCAAGATCGATGCAATGCAACATGAGGAATTGTTGGACCAACTGGTGGAAACCAGGCAACCACTTCAAGATGTCTTTGACCTTCCAGACAACATCAGTGCAACCCAGTCAGAGCTGCTCTCGGCAAGGGGTAAGAGCCTCATTTTAGAAGGGCAAGTTGAAACTACTCAAGCTGCCTGTCAACGCTTGGCAATAGAAGTGGCCCAATTAAGAATCCAACTTGTCGATCTAGCTCTCCTCAACCATGAAATCACCAAAGATGAAGCTTTTCAACAGCTTCAGCTCAAACTTCAGATAGTTGAGGATGAGCGAGAGTCGGCGATCTTTGATAAGTCCTTGGCAGACATTTAAGCATATAATTTAAATAAGGACTTGATGGAGGTTTGCCAGGAGAACGTTAGGTTGACCGTGGAGGTTCATCACCTGCATAATGTTGGTGTGGAAAATGAGCACATGAAAAATTTTATCCACCAACAACAGGAAGAGCTAGCCAGGGTGAATGCTAACATGAGAAGGTTAGCAGTTGAGAATCAAAATCTATCCATGGAGGAGGTTTGGGCTTTACGACAAAAATTTGCCATCGAAGTTGTTGCTTGAAAGAACGAGGTCCTGAAGTTTGAAAAAATCAAGAATCATTACAGGGACCAAGTGGAACTACAAAAGGAAGTAAATGAGAAGCAAATTCAAGTCACAAAGGCCAAGCTGAACCAAGCACTCCAATAACTCTGAGAAGGAGATGAAGTATGGAAACCTATCTTTGATGGGTTTAATGTCTACAATTAAGCTGAAATCCACCTCAAGGAGCTGCAGATTGAAGAAATGATAGAGTATATGGAGCTTGCCAATCTTCACTATACAAACCTGGCCATGCTCATAGTCAGGAGATCATGGTTCGAATTAGAGAAACAAGTGGTTGCCTCGTACTCTTTATATGAGGGTGAGTTCCAAGCACACAAAGTGACGAAGCAGAAATTGGAAACAACCAACGTGGAACTTGAGGTTCTTCGCATGAGTTTTGAAGTATAGCGTGCAGTTGCAGAGAACTTGGCTCATCAGATGAATGACTACCAGTAGCTGCATGCATCAATCCGAGCATTCAAGATTGAACAAAAGTAGTTCACAACCTAGTTTGTCAACCTAAAAAAACTCTTCCCGGTGTTGCCATGTCCTTGGGAGGTTCCAGTTCTAGCACACATTGGTGAAGCTACCTGGACAGTGAACGATCCTAGAAGTAAAGAGGAAAAAATGAGGGATCTCTTGGAGGCTTTCTAGCTACCTCCAGAAGTTGCAGTCGCTATGGGATAGCCATCATTTGTGCCACCACCATTGCATGGACCAGAGGCTGGTGAAGGTTTGTAGGAACCATTGCCCCCAGGGACGATGTGATCTTCTCTAGCAATTTTTTGCATCCTTCTACACGATAGAAACTCGAGGACTGGCAAGATGTTCAATTTTGTCTCTAAACACTGTTATTTTTGTAACTTTTCCTTCTTTGTAACTTGGGCACTTGGTAAAATTGATGTTGTGTCATGTGTGTGTCAAGTTATGTGTGTTGTAAATAAAAGTCCATACCTTCCAAATTGTAAGAGGAACTCGAGGATGATTTTTTACTCAATTGTGGGGGTATGATGAAGGATTTTTTGGTCACCATGTTTACTAGGCCGCGTATACAGGACCCCATATACACAGCCACATCGATGTGGCCTCGTATACACAGCCCCATTGACAAATCCTTCCATGCATTGACGTGGCCCCATTTACACGGCACCTATATCAGCCTATAAATAAGAGGGCCTTCCGTCTCATTGAGGTACCTTTTTGTTAGTTGTAGTGAAGCTCTTGCAGTTTGTTCCCATAAGAGATAGAATATTTTCCAAGTGCCTGCAGTAGGTGTAAAGAAGATGTCTGGCTCTTTATTCGAGCATTGCTGTATCTGAGCCCATTAGCGTGAACAACAATAAAGATGAGCTTTCAAGCATTCCTTGTAGCATTTGGACTTAGTCATTTATTGCATTTAATAGCTTAATATTTATATGCTTTGGTAATTACTTAAGTTTCTCTCATTATTAATTTAATCGTTATCGTTCATTCATAGTTCATAGAAACCATAAGTACGACCATCTTGAACCTAAATCTAACACTTGGTAACCTAGTGACGCGTATCATCTGGTAACCTAGTAGTGGTTAGGAAACGCTCAGGATGTGCCTGGAAGATGGGATTAGATACTTATGCTAGGAATAGTTAAGATATATATTAGGATAATTATAGGTTAGATAATATTTCATTCCTTACTTTCTATACCTTAATTAGATGCCAAAAGATAAAGTAAAAACTATAAAAATCAGTTGCCTCAACCTCACTTAACCATTACCACTAGATACTCACAAGTGAGGTTGAGAAGAAAATGACCTTTCTAACAAAGGGTTTTGCTAGTTAGAGGTCTAGTGTATGTTACATGCTTACAATCTATGGAATTCGATTGAGTTGCGTGTGAACGACCATGATTCGCATGGTTGGGCATAGGGGTACCTAGCCGCTCATCAACTAGCAATAAAGATGAGCTTTTCAAGCATTCCTTGCAGTAATTGGACTTAGTCATTTGATGCATTTAATAGTTTAATATTTCTATGCTTTAATAATTCCTTAAGTTTTCACTATTATTACTTTAATTATCATCACTCTTTTATAGTTTGTAAAAACCATAAGTACAACCATCTCAAATGTAAACTTGACACTTGGCAACCTAGTGACGCTTAATGTCTGGTAACCTAGTAGTGGTTAGGGGATGCTCAGGATGTGCGTGGAAGATGGGATCGAATACTTATGCTAGGAAGAGTTAATAGATAGATTAGGATAATTATAGATTACGTAATATTCCATTCCTTACATTTCATTTCAAGAATTAGATGCTAGAAGATAAATTGAAAAATCCATAAAAATCATTTACCTCAATCTCACTTAACCATCGCAATTAGACCATCACAAGTGAGGTTGGGAAGACAACGACCATTCTAACACAAGGTTTTACTAGTTAGGATTTGGTGTATGCAAAGTGCTTACAATATACGAAATTCAACCGAGTCATGTGTGAATGCCCATGATTCGCATGGTTGGGCGTAGGNCGAAATTCAACCGAGTCATGTGTGAATGCCGATGATTCGCATGGTTGGGCGTAGGGGTACCTAGCCGCTCATCAACCATGATCCATTATATTGTATCTATGATGATGTATGTAGAGCTATGATATTTTTGTTTCTAACATAAATTGCTTTAGCATACCCTCATGACTAACTAAAATCTCATCATCAACTTTAAACAAAAGGAGGATAGAGTTCCTTACAAACTTATGGGGTTACATAGTTACATAGATTTTGACATTATGACACATATATACATAACTGACTATACTATGAATGTTGCATCATGGTTTGAGTGGTATTACAAAATTATCATGCAACGCATGATTAACACATATAAGAAAGGCAAAACAAAATAAAACAAAGCTTGATGTAGCTATCTTCAAGTTCCAAGTGATAGTGGTTGCTACATTGATTTTTTTCCTTTGTGGTTTGGCTTTTCAAATTGATATCAATTCAATAGTGCTTTGAGCTATTCTACCTCTAATATGGGATCATGTACTATCTATGCAAATTTAGTGATGTTGGTAGGAGTCAATACTTTCCAAGAACATGGTAGTTGTGGAAACATCTTATTGGCTTTAATGTATCATGCTACAAATTGTGTTCTTTTTTTCTCAAAAGCTCTATCCACCTTCTTCAACTCCTAATAATCTATCATTCTTTTGGCCAGGTTTACTACTACATCTTTTGATCTTGGTAGCTAGCTTTGACTACTTGTAGTTGGAAGTTTGCTATATGAAGCTTTTGTTGTGCATCTTTCCTATCTGCAAACTCTTTTTCATACAATTAGTATACTATAATCACTTACTAATCTAGTTCTATTATTAGACTACCTACTATTAACATGGCCAAGTTAGCATATTTGAGATTTGCTAATCTCATGTATTTTGTTAAGTCTTCAATCTATAGGTCGTTATTCTTTTATCTTGGCTTGATGAACATGGGCAAGGCTATCTAGGATGGGTTATCGATAAGGTGTCTATTCTATGATGAAACTAATTCTAGCTTTGGCCATATGAATTTTCTTCTCATTGATATGCTTGTACATGACCACTTGATCTCTAAAGTGCTTTTTCAACCTTTCATGCTTCTTGGCCTCATTTTCCCATGTGTTGATTTCACTTGATAATTTTTGTCATACTACTTGTACTTCTTCCATTGATAATGTTCTATTCTCATGAGGAAATTGTCTTATATCGAGGTTGACTCTAGTGAATTACTCTTTCAATTGATGGATGCTTTCTTCTAGTACATTATTTTACTTTTTGATGTCTATTAATCTTAAGTTTTCTACGATAATTCTTTTGTTTTTCTCCTCTAATGTGGTAATGGCCTTTGCATGTGTGTACATTTAAGCATCTACAATTGAAGCATTCCACACTACCTTCTCTTTGTCTATCTCCATTTATTTTTGCTTGCTTATTAGTTGACCAATTTGTTCATCTCTAAATTATGCAAGCTAGTCAAGTACAGTGTGTTGTGTAATGTATTATTTTTCAACTCTTAGGACAACTAATTCTTCTTGTAACCTCTACACCTTGCTTTATATGTGTTGCATCTTTGTTTCTACAATGACTAGTTTATCTTTTGTTGAGATTAGTTTAGACTCAACTATAGTGATATCATTGGGGATATCAAAAAGATTCTACATGACTTTTTTTGTCTATAGTAGTCTTTCTAGTACATCTTTAGCTCTAGTGATGTCTATTGGTGGTACAATAAGAACATTAAAGATTCTTTAATATGATTCATTATGACTTTTGCTGCTCCTGTTGCATCTTAATGTTGCATTACCACAACTATAGTTACTTCTTTAATCTTCAACATCACTTGGAAGGCTGTAGCATTTCTTAAGATTTGTTGTATCTAGTCATCATCCTCTCCTTCTTGCAAAGAGATTTGACCACTTGTAGGCCTTGTGGATATGGAAAATCTATTAGAATTATCTCTAAGTTGATACATGCTTGAGACCTTCCTGTTGCCCTACCTTATTGTCTTAGCTATCTTTTATAGGTGGCTCATTGAGAATTTGTAATCTTGTTGCGCATGTGAAGTGCTCTGTCCTACTTTTTTTGCAGTTGGAATTGACCCATTAGATCCTAGTTGTTCTACTCCTATGGCTATAATGTTTGCTAATGGTGTTGAACCTATTGTAGCTTTAGTGTCTGCTAGTTTCTCAACTTGATATTTCTTGGGTAGCATTGGCTTAAAAATTTTAGCATATGAAGCATTTTTGGCCTTGCAAAGGCCATCATTGGTGAAGCCCAAAATTCCAACCTGTCAGCAAAACTCTCTAATAATACAAGGGAATGACAGAGTGGGTTTCCATGTCTTCTTCTCCTCGAACCTTCTTTATATCTCTAGGAACAGTAGATGAGCAATCTTGTCTTGGAATTTTCTCATCAAAATAGCACTTTCTTTGGAAAAATATGTGAAAATTTGATTAAGACTCTTTGTTGAGAATATGTAGTATGTTGAATCTTGAAATAAATCTTTTTAGCAGTAGATAATCCACTATACTCATTTTCAAATCTTCCATACATCCTTTGCAACCACAAATTCCTTGTATCAGTGTCAAAACTTATGGATATTTGAGCTATGTTGGCCCCAACATTTGGTATATTTAATACCATTGTAATTACTTATATAGAGTATGTCAGTGTAACTTCCTTGACTTTTAGCATGGCATCATCTTGTTTATTTTGTCAAAATTAGTAGACTTCTCTCAAGTACCATTAACCATTGCTTGAGATGGTTGGCCATAAGAGAGAAGCTTATAGTTGCTCATGAACCTCCACAAGTGCAAACTACATGAAGGGTCCAAAATTTAGTTCCACTATGACAGTGGAAATGATGGACTTCTCTTGAATGACCTATAGATACTTATTGGAGAGTGTAAGGCATTGTCTTTCTTTTAGAGTTGGTGGTGCATCAACTGCTAACTACATAGATTACCCTATTGCAAGTATGAGTTAATGGATACTATATGATTGTGCCTCTTACTCTTTAAAAGGAGTTTGTTCTATGCCTTGTCCTTTGCATCTTCCTCTAGAAATGTTTTTACCTTGGTTGTGATGATCCTCCAGATTTAGCTCTCTTTTGTGGCATTTGCAATCATTAAGAAATTTTAAGATTACTTATAATTTCTAGGAAAAAGTTTCCTAATGGTTCATAACCCTTCATCAGGTTTTGAGTTTCAATCAAAATCATCCTTTATTATTAATTTTATTTTTAATTTGGATTGTAGAGTTGGAAAATTTGTTATTTGGACAAAACCCTTTCTAAGAAAAAGCCTTAATTGAATTTTTAACAATTATTAACAAATTTATCTTGAATGACCTATCATAATCTTTGATTTATTATTTAAAATATCTTTTAATTGTCATTTTGAAAGAATGATCACTTAAAAAGAAACATTAAGTTTATTAACTTATGTTAGATTGAAATGTGATTCTCTCTTATTATTCTTACCCTTTGCTCTTCTAGGCATTATAAAAACTTGGCAAAATTTACAAAAAACTAGATGCAATGCTCCCCCATGACTAAGTTGGTCACTCTATGAGCTAAAGGAAACAAAAATGGCTCAAATTGAATGTGTGGTGAGGAAGATATGAAGCTCTAAAGTTTGGAAGTTAGAAAAACAACATGAACTCCCTATGCATGTAATGAAGAAATGAACAAATTTTCTAATAGTTTGTACATATATATAGATTTTTATAAGGGATATATCATATATGGGACATCATGGATGTAATATCACAAGGGCTCATATATCATATCTATGATATCATCGTTGAACTTGTGAAAATTTTTGTGAAATTTAATAAAAAATGAATAGAATGTATGGTTCGAAACATATAAGGATGATCTCAAGGATTTTTTTATCATATATGATGCTTAGAATATAAGAATTTTTTGTCAAAAGAATGTAAAAGAAGGAGTTTGGGCAAGGTAAGTTAATTAAAGTTTAGGAGATGGTTGATCAAAATTACTAAACATATGAATGAATATGAATATGTAGGGAATTATTGATTATTACTTAAGTATTTAGGAGGTACAAGTAAATGTGGAATTGATCATTAAGTATGAAACACAAGAGTTATACAAATAGATCCTTCCCAAAGCAAGCTCCTATCCTTAATGCCCTTGTATAACCACACCTACAAGTGTTTATGGGCACTCAAGAAGTTAAATGTAAATCATACATATCTTCCAAAATACACATGTTAGTATTACCCTAATAAGAAAATAACACTATATTGTACAAAACCATCAAAGCACCATTATAATTATATATAATAGTGAAATGAAATGGTAATAGTAGGGATTGTAGAAAATGGGATATGAGGTGTCTCACCATAGGCACAATGAATTCTATGTGTAATGCCTGATTAAAATGATCATTAGACTTTCTATCCAAGATTCAAACTAAGTCCATACCACTTACTAGTGACATTACATTGTGTCATCCCAAAACTAACAACCACAAGACTATCATAACTAGAAGAAGATATTATTACTTAGCAATGCAATACTAGGAAGAAATTTTATTACTATGTAGTTTATTTTAAAAAGAGACTTAGCCATTAGATAGCGAAGTGCCTCTATGCATGGATAACATGTCCTTATAGCCCCATAATCAATCAAAGTCCAAGAAACCTTGGAATTTCTGAGAAGTCACCTACCTTTAGGCATGGGTAACAAGTCTTTCTAGTAACATGTTAAGGCAACACTCATTTTAGAGCACACTTCCATTTTTTGTTAGAACTCAAGTAAATAACACAACTTAACAACATAATAAAAATTATAGTAGTAGCTTTAAAGAATCCACAACTCCCCTTGATGTCACACCCTTTTCATTCCCTATCGATTCTTCACTTTTCCATCTAGACATAATGACCACAAGTTTATTTTAGTTTTATTATGGAAAAAGTGTCATTATGTCCATGGTAAGAACCTCTTATTATTGGAAATGAGTGAATGGATGATGTAGTCTCACTGTATGTATAATCAATCCTTTAATGATTTGATAACATAGGATGAAATTCTTATTATGTCAACTACAACTTCTATATTTCTTTACACTTTATTAGAAAAATCAAAAAAAAATATGTACATGAAAAATGGTAAAATCATAGAAGAATAAGAAATAAGTAAGAATATAAAACATATAAACAACTTGAAAGATATTAAAGAATGAAAAATTATAAGAAATGTGAAAAATATGAAAGAATAGAAAAGATATTAAAGAATGCAAAAAATGGTAAACAATTAAAAATTATAAGACAAATGTAAAAATAGTATTTTCTGCGTAAGTATAAAAGATGATACCCTCACAACTATTGTCAAAAGTGGAAACTTGAAAGATCAAATGGGAAGTGAGTGGTCTAGCATTCAAGGTAGAATTTTTGAAAGAAGGAAAGTCATCAAATGATTTGACTTGTTGAATATTGACAAGGATGAGCTTCTATGAGTTAGTTGAATACTAAATTCACATGGTGTCTAATTGATATGTAGCATAGATGATATAGGATTTTTTCCATAATTTTTGAAACTTCATCTTTTGTGGGACATGATTTGGGTTATAGTAGATGACTTTATCTCTAAGCTTAATGGCAATGTATCTAATCTTCACATCATGTTCATGTTTGAAATAACTTTTATGAATTTCATTATTCATTTGAGCTACTAATAATTTTCATATAGTAGATTAAGATTCATTAATAATTTCTTTTAGGTTAAGTCTAAATTTAGATTAATGTACAAGCAATTATAAGGGTATCTAATTTTGTTTGGATCAATAGAGTAGGCAATTTTCCATAGACTAACTCATAAGATAAATACCCTATAGGAAGTTTTGAAGTTGATCAATATGCTCATAGAACATCATTAAGTTTAGTGATCCAATCCTTCCTATACCTACTAACAATTTTGATTAATATTCATGTAATCTCTTTGTTAGTTACATTAGTGATGAGTGGCGAGGTACCCCTACACTCAACCATATGAATACGAGCATTACATGTGTGATCCGGTCGAACTCCATAGACTAAGTGCCTACACACCTTATGGAACACCTAAGGTTAATCAATCATTGTCCTCCCAAGCTTACTTGTATTTGTCACGGTTGTATGGTTAAGTAAGCTGGAGGTATGTGATTTTTATATCTTTTATGTTTTTATCGCCTATGCTAAGAGAGGAAAGGGGTGAAGAGACTAAGTAACTAACTTTAACTAACTAAGACTTAATTATCCTAGCATCAGTATCCGTTCCCACTTGCCGTTTCACACCCTAAACCAATGCAACGCTACTGGGATTACCAAACACTATTCGTTACTGGGATTACCAAGTGTAACGCACGTGCTCGAAGTAGTCGTACTAAATGCACTTAACTATGAGAGTTGAGGGTTGAGAGAGATTAAGTCCTTAAGAAAGCATTTAAAAAATTAACAATAATTAAAGTCCTATTTAGCTTAGTCCATGCACTGCAAGGTTTATCCAAAAGTTCATATTTATTTTTGTACACAATTGTGTGCTTAGGTATAGAATTGCTCAAATAAAGATCCGTTCACTTTGGGACTCCTACTACAGGAACATGGAAATTATTCTAACTCTAGAATGGAAAAATGGCAAGATTTTGGCTAAGGTCTAGATCTAGATGGAGAAACAAGGGAGAGCAGCCTTTTATTTATAAAACTGGCGGGGGGCTGCAATATCGCGTACGTGATATCGTAGGGAAGGACGCGAAATCATGGCCCATGCAATATCGCGTCCCATCATACCTCCATGATTGAAAAAAAATTCATCCTCAAGTTCCTTACAAAATATTGGAAAGATATGGGATTATTGACTTGAATGGAACTAATGGTGAATGCGATAACATGTGAATAGATCATCATTATAGAACATGACAAAACTATCATGAACACTTTATACATTTGACATCAAGCCTTATTTGGTAGCTGAGAGAGAAGAGAGAAGAGAAAAGAAGTCTGCTGTTGCCAATGCCAAGATTGCGTCTTTTGTTGTCCATCCATAAGCACACCATTAATCTTGTTCCTTGCATAATTGCTTCTGCACTGATCCATTATAAGTGTTCCCTCCAGGTCCAATCCATGGTTGTATGATTGCCATCTGCACACACAACACAGTCTTATATTAGCAAGGGTAAACAAATCACAATGCAATTGATACCTTGCCTTAGTGTAAGGTCCATTGGTTGAGTTGTGGTATGGTTGATGCAGATTCTAGAGATATACTAATGATGACTACCCAAGGTGTAGGAGCTAGGAGAAAATCGAAAAAATTGGACCAAGACCCCCATGACTTAGAGCGAACCTCTGGTAGTGATAGAATGGAAAAAGAAAAGGAATAAGGAATATGGGAAAAAAGAGACAACTATAACATTGATGAAATGGATGTCAAGATGGAAATGAACAAAATAGAGTTGATTGCAAAAATGTTAAGGGAAAGAATTTAACTGGTGCACCAGGTAGGAATGCTAGTGGGTCCTCCCCAAAGTAGGCTCATGCCCTTAATGCCCTAAAAAACCCACATTCAAAGAGTTTATAGGCTCTAGGAATGTCATTTGGAATAAGAGTTAAAGTCTTAACCATAAGAATTTACCACAACAAAAATGATGCATCAACCAAAATATACACTAATGATACAATCGACAATGAGGTGAACAATGGAGAAAGAATGATGGAAAGAAGAGAATCGAATGGAGTCTCAAGAACAAGGTGGTGTACAACCCCTTATGTATTTAATGATTAATGTGACTTAGTAGATCATATTACAAGTCTAGCCTCAAAAAAACCACATCCAGTGACTTTGCATTAATGCATTTGACCAATCCATCCACTTGAAGTAATAAGAATGCATCCCTCAAAGAGCCACCACCATTCTGACGAAATGAAGGAGAAGAGAGTAGGAAGTGAGAAGGCTCTTAGTTAGAGGGAACATGTTTATTTTAGCTCCATAACTAGTGCTTGTAGCCCAAGTGATTATTTTTTCTAAGGGGTGTGCTTTGAATTCTCACTATTTTTTTTGTGTGAGAACCACACCATGCAAAGACTTATTATTTTTATTTTTATTCACTCAGCTTCCCAATAATTGGGTAATGTCAAAACGGTAAGAAAACTCAAGAAGAAAACATCCAAGCACCCAAGAGAATGGACAACACAAATGCAATAAGTTCCCTTGAAGCCACACCTTTTTCAATCCTTGAGTCCTTCCTTAGTTTGAAAAATGCCCAGTTACCGATTCATTGATAGTTCTTATTATTGAAAAAGGTGACTGTACAGTTCTAAGCCAAGAGAGACCATAGAAATTTATGGATGTATGGAGGAAGTGTACTCATTGCCTACTATATCAAAAAGAACCATACCTTAGTATCAACATCGTAACTTAAAGGTAAAAACCAAACATTAGCAACCAATAGAAAATAGTTCATACCATCATTAAGAGCACTTATTGGGTGACAAACTTAACAAAATGGATAAGACACANNNCTTCTCCCAATTGATGTTTTTAGATTAAGGGTTGGAAGTTGGCGACGCTCATATTCCAATGTATCTATGCTTTCATTGTGGTTGCAAGTTGTTCCCCCAGTTAGTTCCATGTATATTGGTGGGTTGCTCTCTTAAGTAGCTGTCAACCACTGGGTGTTCTCTTGTTGTGTGGTTGCTACATATAGGTACTTTTGTATGTTAACTTCCTGAGCACATTGATTGAATGCAGGAGATGCTGAACATTCCTGTATGTCATCACCCTCTGTATCACTGTATGTGATGCATGGAACTTTCTTCTTCTCCATCTTTCCATAAATGTTTTCCTTAAATATTTCCAAGGAAAGATCATGGATTCCTAGGCATGTGTTTATGGTACTTAGCCATGCCCTCCCAATTATAATTGGGAAGTTCCCTTTATTATTGTTGACTTCTATCACTAGGAAATCAGCTGGGTATGAACAACCACACATAGTGGTAACAATGTCCTCCATAAGTCCCAAAGGGACAGTGATGGATTGATCAGCCAACTCTAATTGAATATTGCTCTTTTTGAGTGGAGGCAGGTTCCAGGTTTTATACATTTCCTGTGATATTAAGTTGACTCTGGAACCTGAGTCAAGAAGAGCCTTACGTGATTCATTCCCAGCGACTTGGAGTTAGATTAAGGGACTTTCAGGGTTAGAGAGTTTTCTAGGAAGGTGGCCCACCTTTATCCAGTTAGTAATGGTATGTGTTAACATAACCATATGCGTTGAGCTCTGTTGTTGGTTTGAAGGGAGCTTCGAAGCCTTACTTGATGGAGGAGTGGTCATAGACTCAACCACTTGTGGTTGTGAGAGCTTGTTTGGACTATTGGTTCTAAAGAAAGGCCTTCTCTTTGTATGGTTATTAGAACTAGTAGTGGGTTGAAGGCTTACAGCTCTCATAGCATTACGTTGCTACGGTTGAGTGGGGAGTTTCCCTTGCATTGTTGGAGCGGGTGGTAGTGGAACTGTCGACATAAGAGATGCGGTTGGATTCAGAGGATGGTATGCATGTGGGGTGTTCCTTCCAGGAGAAGGAGTCTTAAAATACTCCCAAACTTGGTAGTGACATTGTGGGGTCATGTGACTAATAGAGTCACTTGGAGAAACTAGCTGCTGCACGTAATAGCCATATGGATCTAGTTGCCAGTAAGGATATTGTTGCCTAGGCGGTGGCATCTCCCATGACTATGGGTATTGCCATTACTGGTGTTGCTCGATAGGTTGTGGCAGAGTTCCACTTGGATAATACATTAAGGGTTGGTGGAATTACCTTGGGTTACCTTAGGGATAAGGTAGCCTTCAGGGTGCTTGTCGTTTGTTAAGTCTTGGATTGATTGCATACACCCCGGACTCTTGCAAATGTGAGATTATTGGGCAACATCCCTTAGAATGGTCATATTGGCAGATCTCATATCCACCGTCATTGTCCATATTAGAGTTCACAACCTCATCAGTGATAGTCATTTTTCCCTTACCCTTGTTACGTGCATGGTCTGAATCTCTCCTCTTTTTCTTATCATGGTCACTACTTCGCTCCTTAGACTCCTCTACAATTTTTAAAACGGTTTCAAATCTACTATCTAAGGAGTCCTACATTTGATCTACCTTAGCTGACACTTTGGTTGTCAACTTTTGAACTGGCTAGGTTTTTCTATTCACTAACTCTTAAAGTGGTGACTCATCATCCTCCTCGCAGAATCTCTCTTTCCTCTTTTGGAGGGAAGGATCACGGTTATACTCTTCCATGCTTTCTCTTTTCCGTAGCTCTCCTTCTTCCTTAGCTACTTGCTCTAAAAATCTATGAACTTCATGGGACCTAAGTTTTGATAATCTCCCTTAGGCATATGTTCCAAGGGTTCTCCTGGTTTCATGTCTTAGCCCATCTACAAGATGGTGTAGTTCATCCTGTTGTGTGTGACCATGACTCAGGCAACAATGTAATAGTGCATAATATCGGCCCATGGCAGCATACAAGGGTTTGTGATTACCCTGCTTCCATCTATGGATATGCTTACGCAAGTTGGACGCTCGGGAGTACATTTGATATTTATCGTTGAACAATTCTAACATCATATTCCACCTTTGAATGGATTCCGGTTCTAAGGACAAGTATTAGCTTTCCGCTTCTTTTATGAGTATCCTTGGGAACAACTTTAACTTTTGTCACTCATTTTCAATATTCTGCAAGGCACAGGCATCATGGAATGCCTATAAGTGATTCTGTTGATCAGCATTGTATCCCCCTTCAAATCATGAGATATTATTCATGTCTAGTCTCTTGATCCGACTATCTTTTTGGTGCCTTTTAGGTATTCTAATAGCCTTCGTAATGTCTAACATACTCTGTGTTGCTAGTAGGTGTTCTTCATTGTCATTTCTTTCATGGTGTCTATGATGCCTACACGGTTCCCTACTTTCCCTTCTTCCATGTCGTGATTTCCTAGAATGCCCTCGTCCTCGCTCTCGACTCTCTCATCGAGGTTTCTCATTTTGCTTATCCTTACCCTTATCCTCACGGTTGGGATCTTTGTGACTGCGTCTAGATGTGGAAGGAGAGGGTGAATGATGTGATGAAGGGGAAGAAGAAGGGGAACCATTGCCATGATAATGTTTCTTACCTTCTCTTCGGTGATCTCAACCTTGATCATGATGATAATTAGAATGCTTGCCCTTATCTTGTGTTTGTGTTCCCTCATTGAACACTTGGTGTTCGTGGGAATCAAAACCAAGGTTGTGTATCGTGGAGCATAGGTTTTGATACACCACCTCCTCATGATCATTAGGAGGGGGAACATCATTTTGTGGAAAGCCTATTGAGATAGGTTCACCACAACTTAATTTCTCTTATGACGGTCGAAGCACTCTTTGCCCTTCAACGATGTGTGGTGACTCTCCTGCCGTAAGTCCTATTGACGTTGCACTTCTGTGGGGTGGTAGTGCCTCATATTGTAATTGCATGCAACGTACTCAGCATATAATTGTGACATGCCAATTCATGCAAGGGCACAAAGGAGCATGTTGGGGGCGGCTCTGTCTAGAGGCAACACTATGTTACCCTTCAAGTCTCTCCATTGAAGTTGTTCATTTTGATGGAAGAAAAAGGTAGAGTTGGGTATATATTCATCATGATGAATATATACCACACTGAATTGTTGAGGAACCGATGGTTCTTGGTTATGTATATTGTGCCGCTGAATGTCTCTTGTGTGATCCCTAGGTGGTGAAGTGCTTTTATGAGAAGAAGAAGACATTGTTATCTTGTCAGTTTGCTATTGACCGTTGTTTAAATTTTCTTCTGATTAATCCTAAGGGTTCGTTTAAGCTTCCCAATGATGTGGATGATTTCCTATGTTCTACTTAGCGCACAAACAACTTAGTCCTCGGCAATGGTGCCAATGATGAGTGGCGAGGCACCCCTACACTCAACCATACGAATATGAGCATTACACATGTGATCCGGTCAAACTCCGCAGACTAAGTACCTACATGCCTTATGGAACACCTAAGGTTAATCAATCATTATCATCCCAAGCTTACTTGTATTTTTCATGGTTGTATGTTTAAGTAAGCTTGAGGNATAATTAAAGTCCTATTTAGCTTAGTCCATGCACTACAAGTTTTATCCAAAAGTTCATCTTTATTGCCGTACACAATTGTGTGCTCAGGTACAGAATTGCTCGAATAAAGATCCGTTCACTTTGGGACTCCTACTATGGGCACATGGAAATTATTCTAACTTTGGAATGGAAAAATGGAAAGAGTTTGGCTAAGGTCTAGATTTAGATGGAGAAACAAGGGAGAGCCGCCTCTTATTTATAGAATTGGCGGCGGGCTGTGATATTGCATACGCGATATCGCAGGGAAGGATTAGATATTGCATATGCAATATCATGGTCCATGTGATATCACGTCCCATCAATTAGCTTGACCATTTACTTGGAGGTGATATGTAGTTAGTTTATAGTTAACCCCAAGTTGTTACATTAACTTCTTGAAAGTAGCTCAAGTGAAATGAGTTCCATTACCTAATATTAACATTCATGGTACTCCAAATTCATTCACCACATGTTGTTAAAAGAATTTTATAGTTGTTGTGACTGTGCAATCTTTAACTATAGCTACTTCTACCCACTTAGTACAGTAATCCATACTCACTATAATGTAGGACTTTCCATTGACATTAGTTTGATGGGTCCCATAGACTTAATTCCCCAAATATTAAATGGTTGCAATGGTTATATTCACTATTGTGACCCTTCATTTTTGGCAATGAGTCCTCCATTCCTTTGACATCTTTCACAAGATTTTGTAAATTGAGATGCATCCCTAAATATGCTAGGTCAAAAATAACCTACCATCATCAATTTTAGTGTTGTTCATCATCCTATGTAATGACCATAACATGATCCTTCATGTGCATCTTGCAAAACTCTTTATTGATTCTCTTTTGGGATACATCATCATATTAAACTATCTACACATATCTTATAAAGATTTCTTTTGATTTTCATGTATCGCTTAACTCTATGAAGGAACTATTCTTTTTACTTTTTATCCCATTCAGAAAGAAGTTCTTGTGTAGTTAGATATGTCATGTAATTAGTAATCCATGAATTTGCTACCAAATCCACAACCATTACTATCTTTTTGAAGAGGTTTTCATCAAGAAATTGGTTTGATAGTAGTTCTTCATGTTCTTGACGATCCCATCTTAGTCTTAACAAGTGATCATCTACAACATTTTCTATTTCTTTCCTATCAATTAGTACAGTATCAAAGTCTTGTAGTATGATGAGCCATCTTATCACTCTTGGACTTACTGCTAGTTTGTTCATTAAAAATCTAATGGCACTATGATCTGTATAAACATAGATAGAATATCTAAGGATAAAATGTCTAAATTTTTCAAGTGCATATACCATAATCATAAGCTTCTTTTCCATTGTGATATAGTTATGTTGTGTTATAATGATGCTTCTACTAGAGAAGTGTATGTAATATGTTTTTTTTAATCATAAAGTTGAGTCAACATTGCTCCTAATGCATAATTTGAAGCACTAGTCATAATGTGAAAAGACTTAGACAAATATAGAGCTTTGAGGATTAGTGTCTTAATCAGTTTCTACTTTAGGTTTTTGAATGCTTTCTCACATTGTTCTAACTGTTGGAATGGTCCATCTTTCTTTGTTAGTTGAATAAGCAAGTTTGCAATTTTTGAAAAATTTGCAATGAATCTCCTATTGTACCCTGAATAGTCAAGGAATAATTGAACATATTTAACTATCTATGGTCTTTGAGTGATATTTTGGATGACTCTAATCTTGATTGGATCTACCTTGATTTCTTTGTAGGATGCCTTATGTCCTAGAACTATGTCATCTTGGATCATTAAATGGCTTTTCTACCAATTGAGCTTCAAATTAGTTTTAACACATCTTTTTAAAGCCTACTCTAATTAGTCCAAAGCTTATTTGAAGTTAAACTCGTATGTAGAGAAATCATCCATAAATACTTTGACTTCACTACTAATATGTTTCTAGAAGATACTAAGAACAAGTATCTGGAATGTGGTGGGAGCATTACACGGGCCAAATGACATTTGCATGTATGTGAATGTTCTCCATGGACTAGTGAACATTATTTTCTCTCAATCTTGTGGTGCAATACAAATCTGATTGTATCCAATATATCCATCCAAGAAGCTATAGCATTTGATGAGTGGCGAGGTACCCCTACACTCCACCATACG
>MNCI01027357.1:8441-20788 GCA_015680685.1 Gnetum montanum
ATGATGAGACGTGATATCGCGGTCCACCACCAAATCTATAAATAAGAGGTGGCACTCCCCTCATTTTAAATCATAGGCTAGAAGTAGCGAAGCTCTAGTGAATTGATCACCCTAGAGATAGAATATTTTTCCATGTGCCCGTAGTAGGAGTCCCCAAGTGAATGGTTCTTTATTCGAGCAGCTTTGTACCTAAACGCAAGTTGTGTACGGTAATAAAGACGAGCTTTGTGGATAAACCTTGCAGTACATGGATAGGTTTATTTAATGTTATTTATTGTTTTCCTAGTAATGCGGCATGAGTATGAATTGATTACGAGCATTGACGAATGTGTACGGCTAACCAAGGAATCGGCTACTCATTGCGATTAGATTCTCTCACCCTTATCTTCTAGAACATGGGACGAGTACGACTTAATTACGAGCATCTATGGATGTGTACGGCTAGTCAAGGAATCAGCTTCTTGTCACACTTAGGATAGTTAGGTGCCTTAGTATGACCACTTCGAGCACATGCGTTACGTGTGGTGATCCTAGTAACGATTAGCGTTTGGTAGCCATAGTTGCATAGTTTAGGGTGTGTACGGTAAGTGGGAATGGATGCTGATGCTAGTTAATTTAGACTTAGGACATTAGTTAGAGTTAGCTAGTTTCTCAACCCTTTGATTTTAGTGTAGAAGACATAAAACCAGAAAAGACCAGAAAAATCATATACCTCGGACTTACTTAACCATACACCGTGACAATAACAAGTAATTCTGGGAAGACAACGAATGATTAACCCCAAGTGTTCCATGGGGCGTTTAGGCATTTAGTCTATGGAGTTCGACCGAATCGCGCGTGCTACACTCGTTACGTATAGTTGAGTGTATGGGTACCTCACCACTCATCAAAGAGTCTTACCACTATGCTAATATCCTCTTTTTAAATACATTATAAGATAAACTTAGTGTACAATATTAGAGGATCATTGAGAAAAGATGAAAATTTAGCACAATAGAAAAAGTAAGGTCTAAAAATTTTATGATGCCTCTTTAGGGTTTCATCTTTATAACCAATCTTAAAAAAGATCCCCTCTAGGGTATGAAAAAATCATATCTTGCTTTCTTTCACAAGCACATTTGGTGTAGGTTTACTCCAATTTTCTTTAACTTTTTAAATCCCACTAAATTTAGATATTATGAAGATAGCTCAATTTGTTAAAAAACAAAAAATAAAACTACCTATATTAAATTAATATAAAGCTGATTATGTATGATTGTTTCCACAACCTACAACTTTACAAATCACTCACATACTCAATGGTATTGTAGAGCATGAGGCTCTATAACCACATAATGATTTTCCTTAATGCAAGGCATATTTGAATATGATTCCTCCCACAAACACATGACTAAGATCCAAATACAAACAAACACACAAGAGATATATAGGCTAAACATACACACAATTGATCATGGAGCTACATACACACTCATGCAACCTCATCATTATGCTCTCATGTTAATGTTAATGTTAATATCATTTCATCATATCTCATACATCAAAAAATAATAATATTTATCAAAAACCAAAGATAAGAATCCTAGAAACCTTTTCCTAAGTTCAACTTAAAGATTCCTAGCTAGTTCTACCTTTTCTAATCTTATCTTAGCTATTTCCTAACTTAGAACTGCCACTTTGGAAGTTTCTTTGATCATACAAGTTGTCTCTATATGTTTTCAAGATGTCTCACTATCATCTCCACTATGCAAGAGAGATGTCTCTAGTACAAATGGAATGTCATCTCTCAGGTAGTGATGTCTCAACTAAGATGTCTCAATTTGGGAGACACATCTCACTTGAGACATCTTAGATCTAAGAGTGATGTCTCCTAATATTCCTGGATCTATTGTGAAAGCTCAGCTCTTGGCCAAGACATCTCTTGAACTTCCAAGATGTTTCCACTACACCCAAAAACCTATAATAACCACCTATAGTGAGAAAAAGAATATCGCAAGAGGTGTTCCTACACAAATCCTCTAGTTTTTACTTCTTGCTATAAAGGTTTTTCATAAATGAAAAGAAACAAAATTAAAGAGGGATACATTTATGATTGTAGTTTAAGAATGAGATGTTAAATGATGTCATCAAAGATAATGACAAGGGGCTCAAGTGGTTAGTTCACTGTCATGTGAGGTAGGAGGCCACCAATTTGTGTTACACATGAAATAGCATTGTATCCCTCTAATTCTTTGAGATTATCATGTTTTCTAAATATCTTAGGATCTAATTATAGTTATTTGTGCAAATTCTAACATTTCGAAAATAATGGGAGAGAATTAGTGGAAAAATATTTACAATAAACTACATTACAATGAAATTTCCAAATGGCAGGAAGAATAAGAGGATGTTAGGAAAGCTTTACTCCCTTAATTAGAGCATGAAACTTAATGTTATCAAGTCATATGTTTGATTGTAAGGATTATGTTAAGACACATGCCACCTAGGGGTATGATGAATGTGTACATTTAGGAATCATGATGACAGATAGATAACTTATCATAGTATGTTAATCATCAAATATTTTTCCTACCTTAATAAGAATCCTATCATAGATATTATAAAGATACCAATGTAATGATATAGAAGAAGGGAATGAAACCAAGTGTAAAATGTAAAGGTATATGAGTTAAACATGCGATCCTCTCAATGACAATAATGACATATAATAATGAGATGTTAACCTATTGGTACAAGTCTTGGCCTAGTAACCCTAGGTCATAGCTTTGACTCTACCAAGTATCATTGAGTTATAAGCTTCTATAGGTCTTGGGATGTATCTATGTTTTAATTATTTTAGAGTTCCAACACCCTAACAATAGTGAAATGAATTTGGTAGATTATAATATAAAACATGCTACACATAATCAATTCTACCAACATGTAGAAGAATTTTTTCATAAGCAGGTCAAGATATATGAGACCTAAACTATATATATAGTCTTATGGAAATTACTAATTGCTACTAGATTTTTAAGTGATTAATTGGTTCAATTTTATAGATAATGTTCTTTTCAACTTTTTAAAAGTCAATAATATATTTGATAATTTAATGAATAAAAAAATCCTTTGGAATAATCAATAAAGCATATTAATGATTAAAAGCACCAATATTTAGAGTCTTAAAAGCCTTTATTAAATCAACAAATTTTACCAATAGAAATAAATGTAAAATATAATGTACATTAAGATCTTCAAAACTTTGACATTATTATACCTAATTTAAATTATTCAAAAAGCTTAAATATTGAGATATATAATCTATAATTTTCATGAATACATATCTTGTAGAAATATATTTAGTAATGAATTTTATATAAATCATCTAATGATTTATAAAATGGCATAGGAGTAAAGGGTCCACTTAAAGGATCTATTGCTGAATTTGACATCACACATTATCCTAACAAAATGGCTAAGAGTGTTATGATGGAAGCATGGAAGTAGATATTAGAATCTTTCAACAAAGCTAGTAACTAAAGATCATCAATATTGCTTCCAAAAATTCTTATACAAGATTCATGAAACTAGTGTTATGATGTAAGCACGAAAGTAGAATTTACTTAATCTACTAAGTTATGATGGTATGATAATTCTTATCATTGACATCAATCTTGGGAAGCCTCTACCTCTTTAATATATAATTTTAATTAATTTTTACTATGAATAAATTTCAATATTTTCCATTTTTTAAAAGATGGCTAACAATAATTCAAATGATGATTTCACTAATTAGAGGTGCCTTAAGTATTTATCTCATTAGTTAGTAAGTTATTTCAAGTCATACTTGAGGCATTGTATTTGTTATGAGTTTTTTATTATGTCTATGTAAATCCAATGAATTTATCATATAAATGAATTTGTGTAAAATACATCAATAGTAATAAATATTGAGTATAATATATTTGTTTAATATTCATGCAAATTGAGCACATATTCTATATAATTACCTACAATGAACACTAGTAGATTGAATAGCTCATACAAAGACTCACTATAGAATTTTCATTTTCTTTTGAAGAAATTTGTTTTGCAACATTCTAATAATATGTGTTGCCAATCCATCTACCACTTGTAGCAAACATGGTTGACATATTCTATCTTCATGTCACTTATTATTTCATCTTTCAATTTCAATTTTAAGATAGTGTCATGCTATTCTTACTTTACTAATTATTGCTCTCATGGATCTTGGGATTGTTGTATGTAGATATTCTATTTCATCATATTTGGCATCTCAAATATCTTACTAGTAAAATTGAAGCTTTTTTTTTATTTTTTTGTATTTGTAGCTTATTTTAGTATCTCTCTAAAACTTTCATTATAATAAGTTTCCAAGCTTGTATTAAATATATTATTCCATCAATATTATCAATATCCTATTTTATACCATAATCATCCTTCATAAAATAATTGCTATTGTTTAGATTTTCAAATGATCTCTCTTAAGATTCCACTGCTATTTTTATTTCTCAAGAAGAATGTTAAGAAGTGATACATTTATTTAGCTTTCATTGACAAAAAACTAGCTTAAAAAAAAAAGCATTACATTAGGGACTTGCATTTTCACTTTAAATTCATCCAACAAGAACTACTTTTAACATTTTTCAATTTGTTTCATGATTCTTGGTTAAGACCTTGGCCCAACACTGCATATCCATAAAGCACTATATTTTGTACAATTTTTTGAAAAATATATATTTGAAGTGTCAAATTCTAAATATTGTGATTGCCATATTTCTTTTACATCACATAAAATACCTTCCATCCATTTACAACTTCGTATGACATACAATGCTTTCACTTACAATTTTAAGAGTATTCTATCCTTAAATATCTATAAGTATCCACAATCTTAAGTCTTTTATTATTTAGCTAAAGTGTAATATCTCTTATTAGTTTCAAAAATCAACACTTTTGTTTTTTCAACATTGACCTTCATTTTTGTATATTCATAAAATTTTTATGGATAATGTAACATTGCTTTTAACCCTATTTTTGAATTTGTTATTAGTGCTACATCATCTACAAAGCTTAAAAGTTGTATTCATGACTAATACCCTTTACTAGCATGATTTGTAGGTACCTCTTTAACCCACTCTTCTAGTTCATTAATAAAAATGTCCAATAAAGTTGTTGAAAGATGACAGTCTTGCTTTACTCCTATATTACTATAAAATTGATAAGATCATGTAGTTTCTTCATCTTTTAATTCAAAAATTATTTCTCTATATACATTTTTGATGGCATTAAGTAAATCAAAATCAACTTTAAGTTTGATAAGTATTCTTCAGAATTTTTCTCTCTCAATAGAGTCAAAATCTTTAGTAAATCCACAAAGTAAATGCAAGTTTTACCTTGGTTATCCTTTCCTTGGTTAATGCATTATCTAATAGAAACCAGATGATCTAGTGTAGAATTTTTAAAAAATATTATTTATGAAAAACTATGTAAATTATTTCCTTTCTCCCAAGATCCTAGTTTTTTCTCCAAAATGATACCTAATTATTTTGCAAAGAAGTTAATAAGCATGATCAATCTATAATTAGTTAAATATAATTCCTCTTCTTTTTAACAAAGCATAATAGCTTTACTAATCTTCTAATATCTAGTCAAACCATTTTGAAGCCTTTCATTAAGCATTTTCCAAGTCTCTATCTACACTAACTCTTCATCATATTTTAATAATTTAGCATACAATCCTTCTATATCTATAAACTTTCTAGAAGCTAATTTTTCAAATCCCTCTACTACTTCATCATATATAAGCTATAAAATATCTAAGAGTTTATAACTAGGTATGATATTTATCTAATGATGAAACAATTTTAAATAAAACCCTTTTATCTATGTAAAAGGAATATCATTGCTTGGAGAAATTTTATTTCTAAGACTTTTCCAAAAATATTTTGGATCTTGCTTTATCATTTGCAAAATATTATTTTGGAGCTCTTTTAGAAATTTTATTTTCTTCTCTTAAAGGAATTTTATGTAGTCCTTATACAAATCTTTTTTTATTAAAACATTTTTTGATAACAACCTTTCTTTTAGACATTCTTCATCAAACCACTTGTTCTTAACTATAAGCTTTTGTTTCATAGTGATATTTTTTTGAATCCTCTAGTAATATTTCTTCTAACTAATATTTAGAAATTTCTATTTATAATAAAGTTTGTACCTCTTATTAGAAAGATTTTGTATCTACAATGGTAATATATCTTCTTAATTTTTTTGGCATCTCTAATAGTTAGAATACATTTCTTTAATGAAAAACTACATAAAATTATTTGAAGATTATATCAATTTACTACTAATCTAAAAGTTAATGATTCTTAGTACATTTTAGGGGATGATAAGTAGTAAATAAATACATGAACATCTTCATTTTTTTTCAAAAATAAATCTTAAGCTTATAGAAGTTTTTAAGTTCCATTTAAAATGATAATATCAAGACCTTACCTATCTTGGGATGTATCTATAGTAAAATTATTTTTTGTTTAGATCCTCCATCTCCAAAATAATGATTTCATTATTAATTTTAAGAATAATAATGAAAAAATTGATACATTTAAGAAAACCTTGATAATTTAATACATTAATAAAAAAAATACCAACATAAGTCATTAGCCAGTTGGTTAGCTCACACTTATTTGCATGGAAAGCTATTAGATTCAAAGCTTACTACTAGCACTAAAAGCATCATATGCCAACCTAGGGGCATTTTTCTAGACATATTCTTAATTATTGAATTACTCTCAAAAAAATACATTTAATTCCAAATATAAGGAATGTCAAACCTACTCCTAGTATAAAAGAAATATGTTAGATCTCAAAAATAATATTAATAATATGAAAACCTCTAGATTACATCATATATTTAACACTCCATAGCAATTAGAAAAGAAAACATGAAAATTAAAAAAATTTCCAATTTTAGGAATATCTAACCAAGTATATAAACTTAGAATTAAAATAATGCTTTAAAAAGACAAGATAGAAAAATTAATTATTAGTAGGAAATGATTTCAATCCTAACAACATTCATTCTTGAACTTATAAGAGCAAAATAATTCAAGGTAATGATTGAAAGCTCTTGTGAAATACCAACTTTTATAGAAGAAAAAGATTCAATAGAAACTAATAGCATAAATTGTCCAACAAATTATCCATGACAGTTAATCTTATGTTGAGATTCTTTTCTATTAGCATTATGTCACTTCTTAATATGAAATTAAATGAAGCTTTATTACATCCAAAGGCCCATAGAATCTATTAGACAAATATTACATTTATATAAAAAAATAAAGATAGACTCTACAAATTGACTAAGCACTAATTAGAGCATGAAAAAAAAATCATATAGGTTTTTCTTGTAACATTATGGACCTATCTTAACTAGGTAGTCATATCATAAAAAAGAAACACATGGAACTCATCTTCAAGGACTGTAGAAAACAACCCTAAACCACAAGTTAGGATCATATGAATAGTGAGATGCGATGGATTGTAGAAAGGAATGCAAGAATTGGGACATGAGGTGTCTTACCACAAGCATAATGAATCATTTTGTGTTATAAATGATTAAGTAAGCATTAACCCTTCTTTCTAAGATTCAAGCCAAGTTCAAATCACATGTCAATGACATTGCATCATTTCATCACTTGAGCTAACAACCATAAGACTATCATAGTTGCAAGGAGTAACCTCGCTTGGCATTTTGTCCCAGGGAGAAGCTTATTTATGGCACATTGTTTCCTTTTTCTTTTTCTAGAATCTAAGAAGTCACAAACCTTTAAGCATGGGTACATGTATTTCCAATGGGATCCTTAGAAATTTATTTAATGTCCTTTTATGTTACTCTTACTCCCATTTTTTGTTAGATCTACAAGGATATAATTACAACTGAAGCAACATAATAGAACATACAGAAGTAGCCAAAGAGAATCCATAAATCCTCTTGATGTCACACCCTTCATATTTCCCCTTCGTTCTTCACTTTTTTGCCCAGGCACAATGATTATGAATTTATTTTTAGGTTTGATGATTAAAAAGAATATCATTATGATCAAAGCAAGAACGTCTTATTAATGGAATGAGTTGATGGATGACATGGTCTCACTATCTGAATAATCAGTCCCTCATGAATTGAAAATATAGAGAAAACCTCACCTCAATGGCCTACATTATCATTTTATTCACAAGCGAGATTACTTAACAAACAAAATGAAACAAAAAAAAATGGAAAAATTTGAAAAGGGTAGGAAAAATTATATCAAGAAATAAGAAAATGACAAAAATTATATAAAAAAAGATAAACACTTATTAATCCTAAAGGTTAGAATGAGGAGATTTTCCCACAACTAAGCATTTGGATGTGGAAAGAATTAATAAGCAATTAGGCAAAACCCATGCATGTATAAAAAATTGATAACCTTTCATTCTCAAGCCACTGGATATCTCTTGGTTTAGTGGCAGCTGTGTAGATAAGCTATTGTTCACACACTTGATTGTTAAATGTATGGTGGATCAGTGTATGAGTTATCTTAATGTTGGGGGTGTCTAGCCCACAATTGCACCTTTGATCATGATATGGTATGCATGGATTCATTTGTCTCCCCACACTACTAGATTCATTGCATTGGTTGGAAGTTGGAGTAATGATGGATGGTGCCCCTTGCATAGGATCAAAGGACATTGGTTGTCAAAAAAAAAGGCGTTGCACTATATTGGCATTGTGTTGGTTTGGATGATGTGGTAGGTCCATGAGTGTTGCACTTTCACTTGAGGCCTATCCTAAAGAAAGGACATTTTCAAGGTTGTGGTGGGAACCTACTTGTATTAGCATGTCTATGCACAAGTGGCATTCATTTGTTGATGTTGTGGTGTTGAACCTTCCTGTGTTATTTTCACTAGCATATGATGAGCTGGAGTATGATAATACCAAGGATAGGATGGATGGTAAAAGGCTTAAGATGGTGATCCTTCAAGGAATGTCATGGGTTGATGGTACTTGGGAGAGTAATAGTGGTGATTTGAAGTAGATATTAATAGTGGTGATTTGAACTAGAGGATGTAGAACTAGTCGAAGAAATAGGGTGTTGCACATAATATCCATACAATTTTAGCTAATAGGAAGGATAGGGCTGGTTTGGTGGTGGCCTCCCCCATGACTATGGGTTTTTCCACTATGATTGATGATAGTGTTGAGGCTAGTAATAAGTCCCCCTAGGATAGTATAGTTGGTTGTGGGATTGTCTATGATTACTGCATGGAAGAGGAAGTCTCCTAGGCATGTGTTTTTGTATGAATTTGGGATTTAATGCAAAAGCCCAATACTCAATTAGATGTAATGTGATTGGGAAATTTCCCTTCAATTAATCATATATGCAGATGTCACATCCATCATCTTCATCTATGGTTGAGTCTATGACATATTTTTCCTTGGCCATTTCCCCTATTTACCAATAAGTGTTCCTACCTATTTTTTGGTATTGCTTCCAATGTTTATAGTGATTTCCTAGTTCATTTTGTGTTACTTTCTTCCCTATAGTTTCTATGAGAGTTGTAACTTTTTCATATATCCACTCTAACATCCTATTAAACTTTTCTTCAAGTTCATCGATAGCTAAGGTTTATTGTAGAACCACATTATTGAGAGTGGTCTTATTCTTCTTACCATAGATTTGAACCTCTTTATTTTGAAGAGTTGGGTCCCAATGATATTTCTCAACATTCTTCCATTTATATATATCTCCTTCTTCTTTTGCCACATGATCAATTAGCTCTTGTATCTGATGAATTCATAGCTTGTATAATTGACCTGGGGCATACATCCAAATGGTCTCCCTTGTTTCATTACAAAGGCCATCTATGATGTGGAAAAGTTTCCTTTCCTTAGAGAAACCATGGCCTAGGCATCTATTCAATAGAGAATAATATCTATCTAAGGCCATGTCCAAGGGTTCATGTTATTCTTGTCTCCATCCTTGGATCTGTCTCCTTAGGTTGGACACCCTCACATAGGTTTTGTATTTCTCATTGAAGAGTTCTAGCATTGTGACCCACCATTAGATTGAATTTGGTTTCAACAATATATGACACACTTCCACTTTATCAATCAGTGTCCTAGGAAAATTTTGAGCTTTTTCTAGCCACTTTCAATGTTGTAGAAAGCATAGGAATCATGAAAGGCTTGTAAATGATATTGTGGATCTAAATCATAGCCTCCTAAAAATTTAGGAATATTATTCATATCAAGCCTAGGTAGGTGACTCTCTTTATAATGCTTGCAAGATATCTTAACTACTTCTATGATCTACATTAGAATCTTTGTGGTCAACAAGGGTCATCATTATTAGACATGTGAGGAAAATTTCTATTTTTATTTTTTTGATCATGATGATCTTTTTTATGTTCATATTAATGTCTTTAACTTTTTCCATGGGTTTGATTTCTATTTTTATTTTAATCCCTTAGTGGATATTTATCTTTATACCTACATTCATCTTTATCAGAACTAGATGTTGAAGGAGGAGAGGAAGATGAGGAACTAGAAGAATAGCCATGACTTCTATGGTATTCCCCAGAGTCCCTTGATTTATCTTTTCTAGGTTTTGAGGAGGTCCTAGGCCTTGAGGTCTCCCCTAGTCCAGGACTTACTTCATCTCATCCAAGGTTATCTACCTTAGGTGAATGTAGTCTTTGAGTGTCATCAAGGTGGTCATGAACATATGAAGCCCCTGCATGAAGTTAGCCACTCCAATTTTTTGCACCATATATCTCATTAGTTCTCCAAGGAATGTTTTCATTATACCATGCATTATCATTTCCTTGAAAAGGAGAAATTGTTTTTGGTTTATGGTGTGTGTGATTTAATATTTTCTAAATATATATCATTAATGCATTTACAAAAATCATGTATAATATAACTAATCTAGATAACTAGCACCATCCCTGGCAACTACACCAATGATGAGTAGTCAAGGTACCCCTACCTCCAACCATATGAATCACAAGTGTTCACACATGATCTAGTCAAATTTTGTGGATAGGACTAGTTGTGCATCTAAATCATTATGCTTTGATTGTAGTTTATTGTCTTCCCACTTGAACTAGTGGTAGCTTTGTCACATATGGTTTAGTCCAAAGTGAGACATATGATTGATGTTTTCTAGCACTATGCTCCTCCTAATGATAATAAGAGATAAATTAATTAAGCTAATTAATAGTGGAAAGTAAAATCTAAACTAGCCTACATGTGATGAGTATCTATCCCTAACCATCCACACATGCCTTGGACTTCATGTAACTATAGCTAGGATTACCAAGCATACATCACTTGGCTTACCAAACGATACACTACTAGGTTACTAAGTAATTACATTTAAGTGCTCACGATTAGTCATACTCATTCCACTTAATGGCAAGAATTGTAAATAGCAGTAAATGGAAACATTAACTAAATAAAATAGTAAACTATTGAACAATTAGATAATTAAAAGCAATAATAAATCTAAGTGGATGATATAATAATGGAAGTAATCTCAATCTTTATTTACGATCATGTAATGCATCCAAGTATGCCACACTCAAAGAAGGATGTCATACAATCACAAACATCATACTATGGGCATGCACTGGGAACAACAGAACTTGAAATCACAAAGCTATGAAAAGCCTATCTAAAATCTATCAATAAAACTATCTCCCAACTGTGCACCTAGCTATTGTATTTATAGGCTAGCATGGAAGAGATGATATTGGATATCTGACATCGTTTCTTGGGGCCTGATATCATGTATCTTATATTGAGGCTCTGATATCAAGTATCCAATATCGAAGCTAACAAAATCATGACTCATTAGTGCATAACCCTTCAAACCATATTTTGAGAGTAACAAAGTCTAACGATGTACTAGTGAACTACACTCTGAGTGTGGACTACCCAAGTTGGGAAACCACGTAAAATATGGTGTATCCTTTAGTTGATTAATTTTTTTTGGTGAACTTATTCATTCCTCCCACCCACCCCCCTCCTACCTTCACCACCTCCCATCCTCAATAACTACTGATGAGTGGAGAGGTACCCCTACACTCAACCATACGAATACGAGCGTGTACGCGCGATCCGGTCAAACTCTGCAGACTAAATGCCTTAACACCACAAGAAACACTTGGGGTTAATCGTTCGTTGTCTTCCCAGGCTTGCTTGTAAGTGTCACGGTGTATGGTTAAGCAAGTCTGAGGCATGTGATTATTTTGGTATTTTTCGGTTTATCTTCTATGCTATCAAAGGAAAGGGTTGAGAA
>MNCI01027357.1:36064-103850 GCA_015680685.1 Gnetum montanum
ACAAAGTTGTGTGTGTTGCCTATGTTTTCTTTTTCTTCGGTTCTTTATCTATTCCTGAATATAACAACTAGTATCAAAGCAATGGATCAGTGGGAGCAATGGCATCCAAGGATGGGAAAGTCTAGATCGACAAATTCGATGGAACAAACTTTGGGTTCTGGAAGATGCAAATTGAAGATTATTTGTATCAAAAGAAGTTGCATGAACCACTGCTAGGGAAGAAGCCAGATCAAATGGATCAAGAAGATTGGAATCTCTTAGCTCTCCAGGCACTTGGTGTGATTAGATTGACATTGGCAAGAAACATCACATTCAACATTGTTAATGAGACAACCACTGCAGTTTTAATTAATATGTTGTCAAGTATGTATGAAAAGCCATCTGCTACAAACAAGTTATATTTGATGTGTTGGTTGTTCAATCTGAAGATGGGTGAAGGTGCATCAGTTACAAATCACATCAATGAATTCAATACGATAATTAGTCAATTGAATTTAGTGGCGATCACCTTTGAGGATGAAATCTAGGCATTGATTATGCTGTCATCTTTGCCAGAGAGTTGGTTTGCAATAGTGACTACTGTGAGTAGCTCATCGGGTACTTTAAAATTAAAGTTGAATGATATTTGAGACTTGATTCTTAGCGAGGACTTTCACAGAAGGGAGTCAAGTGAATCCTCAGGGTCTGCTTTGAATACAAAAAGTAGAGGTAGGAGATTACAACATGGTCAAAACCATGGTAATGGTAGATCAAAGTCTAGAGGTAGAGGAAAATCTAAAAATCATAGGGAAGTTGTTTGCTAGAATTGTGACAAGAAGGGTCACTTTAGAAATCAATGCAAGGCACCAAAGAAGAAGAAAAATCACACTCAAGATGATGAATCAGCAAATGCAGTAGAGGAGATTATTGCTGATGCTTTGATTTGTTGTGTGGACAATCCCATTGAATCTTGGATTCTAGATTCAAGTGCTTCATTCCACTCCATGCAAGGAATTTTTACACAATTATGTTGCAGGGAAGTTTGAAAAGGTTTATCTTGCAGATCATGAACCTTTGGATATTATGGGGAAGGGTGAAGTTTAAATAAATACCACCGAAGGGATGCAATGGAAATTGCAAGATGTAAGACATGTTCCAAGATTTAAGAAAAATTTAATCTCCATGAGTCAGATGGATTTGGATGGGTATACAACAAAATTTGACGATAGATCATGGAAGATTACCAAGGGAAACATGGTTGTTGCACGAGGTAGTAAGGTGGGAATATTGTACATGACTACAAAAAAGAAAGATGTAGTTGCAATTGCTAACTATGATGGTGATTCAGTCCTATGGCATCGAAGACTTGGGAACATGAGCGAAAAAGGTATGAAGTTGTTGGCTTCAAAGGGAAAGTTACCAAAGTTTAAGTGT
Source organism: Gnetum montanum (assembly GCA_015680685.1). Classification (NCBI taxonomy): domain Eukaryota; kingdom Viridiplantae; phylum Streptophyta; class Gnetopsida; order Gnetales; family Gnetaceae; genus Gnetum; species Gnetum montanum. The sequence goes on from MNCI01027357.1 coordinate 37,478, forward strand.
GATGATGTTGGCTTGTGTGAAGATTGTGTTTATGGGAAGCAAAAATGAGTTACTTTCTCAAAGGTAGGGAGGATATCACAGATTGAAAATCTTGAACTAGTGCATTCAACTATATGGGGGCCAGCTCCAGTGAAGTCTCTTGGAGGCTCAAGCTATTATGTCACCTTCATTGACGATTCCACTAGGAAGGTATGGGTTTATTTTCTTAAAAATAAATCTGATGTGTTTGCTACTTTTAAAAGGTGGAAAGCTGAAGTAGAAAATTAGACTGGTTTAACAATAAAATTTCTGAAGTCAGATAATGGAGGGGAATATGATAGCCAAGAATTCAAGAATTTCTATTCAGAAAATGGGATTAGGATGATCAAGATAGTTCCAAGAATGCCAGAGCAAAACGATGTTGCTGAATGGATGAATAGAACCTTGAATGGAAGAGCTAGAAGCATGAGAATACACTCTGGGCTACCAAAGTTCTTTTGGGCAAATGCAGTTAACATAGCAACCTACCTCATTAATCGAGCACCTTTAGTTCTATTGGAGTTCAGAATACCAGAGGAGGTATGGACTGAGAAGGAGGTAAATCTTTCACATTTGAAAATTTTTGGGTGTGTCTTGTATGTGCATATTGATTCAAATGATAGAGATAAGCTTGATCCTAAAGCCAAGAAATGTTATTTTATTGGCTATGGTTCCAATAATTTTGGTTATCATTTTTGGGATGATCAAAATAGAAAAATTATCAGACACAGGGATGTCATTTTTAATGAACACATGGTGTACAAGGATAGGTTCGGTTTAGAATCCAACATTGCAAGGAAGTAAGAAAAGGAATGTGAGAAGGCTAAACTGGAAGAGATATCTGAGAGGGATGTGGATGGAAGGACTCAAGAAAATCCTAGAAATAGGATAGTTGAAAATGAAAATGACGTTGCAGAAACAACCACACCAGAGCCTCAGTTGAGAAGGTCTGCAAGAACACCAAAGCCTAGAGAAAGGTGCTCTCCCTCATTACATTACTTATTGTTAACTGATGTTGGGGAACCAGAATGTTTGGATAAAGCAATGCAGGCAACAGATTGTGTTGAGTGGAAGGTGGCTATGAGAGATGAGATGAAGTTACTTCACAAAAATATGACATGGACACTAACTAAGTTGCCAGAAGGAAAGAAGGCATTGTAGAATAAGTGGGTGTACAGGGTTAAGAAAGAACATGATGGCAGCAAAAGATACAAAGCAGGGTTAGTAGTTAAGGGTTTCCAATAGAAAAAGGGAATTGACTACATAGAAATTTTTTCACCTGTAGTAAAGTTGACTACTATTAGAGTAGTGCTAAGTATTGTGGTTGCTGATGATTTGCATCTAAAGCAGCTAGATGTCAAAACTACATTTCTACATGGTGACCTCAAATAAGACATTTACATGACACAACCGGAAGGCTTCCAAGTTCCAAGGAAGGAAAATCTGGTGTGTAAATTGAAGAAAAGCTTCTATGGGTTGAAGCAGGCTCCAAGGCAATGGTACAAAAAGTTTGATACATTTATGTGTAAAAATGGCTTTGTTCAAAGCGAGATGGATCACTGCTGCTATTTCAAGAATACTAATGACTGTTATATAATATTGTTATTATATATTGATGATATGCTAGTTGCAGGGACTAGCATGAAGGAGATCAATAACTTAAAGTAGCATTTGGCAAGAAAATTTGAGATGAAAGACTTACGGCCAGCTAAGCAGATACTTGGGATGAGAATATCTAGAGATAGATCAGAGGGATTGCTGAAGCTATCTCAAGAAAAGTGCATAGGAAAGTTGCTGAAAAAGTTTAGTCTTCAAGATGCCAAGATCAGAAATACTCCTATGGGAAGCCATGTTCATCTCTCCAAGGAGCAGACACCAAAGACAGATGAGAAGAGAAAACACATGGCCAAAGTATCTTATGCTTCAACAGTTGGAAGCTTGATGTATGCTATGGTATGTACTAGGCCAGACATAGCTCATGCAGTGGGACTTGTTAGCAGGTTTATATCTGATCTAGGAAGGGAGCATTGGGAAGCTGTAAAGTCTACGATATCTGAAAGGAACTTCAGGTATGACACTTTATTTTAAAAGGAGCAGCATTACTCTACAAGGTTTTTCTAATGCAGATTTGGGAGGTGACTTGGATAGCAGGAAGAGCACCACTAGTTGTCTCTTTACCATGGGCAACACGACTGTGAGCTGGATGTCTCGACTTTAGCAGAGCATTGCTCTCTCAACCACAGAAGCAGAATATATGGCTATCTCAGAAGCTGGAAAAGAGATGATCTGGTTGAAGGGTCTTCTAAAAGAATTGGGTAAGACACAGGAGGAAAACAATGAGCTTTTCACTGATAGTCAAAGTGCCATACATCTAGCTAAAAATCCAGTCTTCCATTCCAAATCCAAACACATTCAGCTAAGGTATCATCATATCTAGGAATTGATAGATGATGGAAGATTATTGCTGAGGAAGATTCCTGGTTCAAACAACCCTACAGACATGTTAACCAAGGCAGTCACCTCTACTAAGCTGAAACTTTGCACAACCTTAGCAGGCCTCCATGGTTAGCAATGAGAAGGCATTGTTTGTGGGATTAATAACATCTGTGGAATAAGCAAGGGAGTAAGAGTTTTTTGTTTGATCCGTCTCCAAGTAGGAGATTGTTAAGTTATGTGGTGATTGATCCAACATGGGTCAAAACTAGTTCGCAGTAGTGAGCAATAGTTAGCAGTAGTTACTAGTTCCAACAGTTAGTGGTTCTGGTCCAGTTTACGTTCTTTTCGTAACGGCCCAAAAACGTTCCTGTAACCATAATTGTATCTAGCAAAAATTATTTAATAACAATTCTCATGAATTTCTGGTGGTGTGCTTGCTTAAACGCCACACAAAGCTATGTGTGCTTCCTATGTTTTCTTTTTCTTCGGTTCTTTATCTATTCCCGAATATAATAAAAATATCATTGGAGTGTTGGAGTTTTTACTAACTTAACAGATAAGATTTGCTACTTACCAACTATAAGGAACAATAAGATGATGGTGGAATAATCTAACATATGAAAGAGGTTGAAATGTAGAAATAATTGCATGGGATGATTTCAACTAGGATTTTGAGGATTGACTTTTTATAAAGATTTCTCATGAGAAGAAAGAGGATTAATTTTATTACATGTAGCAGAATAACATATCTATGCATGAGTATGATATTAAGTTTAACAAATTAGTGGAGTATGTCTTGCATATATTGGATGATGAGCAAGCTTGAATGAGAAGGTTCTATAATGGATTAAACCCTTCCATTAAATATCTCATGGCAATGTTACACTTAAAAAGCTATAAAGAAGCTTGCTTTTGTGTGTGTTAAGAATAAAGTAAGATCAAATAAAGGAGGCTTATGATGAAGCTTCTAAGATGGATCATAAAAAAAAACCTTCAACCATGACTATGAGTAATAAAAGAAAAGACCCACTTATTATTATGGTAGAGAATTAGATGAGTAATCAACCTAATTCCTAGATTTTGATAGTGAACAACCAAATAAGGGGAAAAACATATTTCTATTACAGTGAACCTAAATACATAAGGGATCACTATACAAAGAAACAAGGGAATCACCCCTCTCACAAACCATAAGCTACACTAACAACCAATTGAAAGGAGGAGAATATGTTTCAACCTTTTATAGCTTTAAGAAGAACTTTAGTGCAAGAAGAAAAAGCATTAGGTGCATTCTTATCTTATGTTTGAGGAAGAAGATTCTTTATAGGGTGGAAGAGTATAACACCTTGGTGTTTAGATACTTGGACCTTTGCTTTGTTATTTAGTATTATGCTTAGTTTAAAAAGGCTATATTTTATTATTTAATGATATATATTATCTTATGAATGTATGCTAATAACTCTTCTTTTCTATGCTTATTGAGATTAGAACTTGAGATCTCTTGTATAGCACAATACTTATGATATGATTATTGTTAATCTTAAGGTTTGAATCCTTGACTCCATGTATACATGTATTTTTGGTATATTGGTATTTGATAAATTTTTTTGTCCTTTATTCCTTTATTTTTTTATTTTTTGAATTTATTTTCTAATTATCTTACTAAATGTTTTTACTCCTGGTGGACAAATTGGAAGGATGGTGTTAGCTCATTACAGGTATTTTATTTATGTGTATTTATGTTTAATTTAAAAATTTTATGATATTCATATTTGCAAAGTATGTAAGAATGGTAACAAGGCATGTTAAATAAATATTTGACTTTTAAAATTTATTTTTTATTTTATCAAGAACATTGAGAACCCACTATTAGGTGATATGGGTTAATTCTAATATTTCCTTGATGACTTAAACTCATTGGTTAATTATTTGAATCTTTTTGTGGACACACGTTATCTAATCTTAGAAAAGATATCAGTAATTACTTATTTTTAGAACTATATAAATCCTACCTTTTTCCTACAAATATTTGGAGGGTGTTAGAACCTAAAATAAGTGAAACATAGGTACACCCTAAGATTTTGAACAATATTTTTTCATTATGTATATGCACTTTATCCTTTGTATCAAAAAAATGCATAGAATCCTCAAATCCATCTTGCCTATCCCATGTTGATGGAAGTTGCATTCTTAAGCTTAAAACATGGAAGTTGCATTCTCAAGCTTAAAAAGTTATAATCCTCATCAGTCATCTTTCCTTCTTGTATATTCATCAAAACTTCTCTAAATATTTGTTGTTGTGAATCATCACCCCTTTGTCGATACACAACATCCAAGGTTACAAATTTATTGAATGCTAACCACAAATTCTTTACATGCATCTGAGATGATATGTACGGTATAACATCTTTAACAGGTGGAAGCTATGCAAGATCTCCAATGAGTATCGTAGATCTACCACCAAAGTTCTCTAAATGATTATCTGAAAATATTTCCTTACCATTATAATTTTGACTGATCTAAGTTAAGTCACCCTACTTTTTTATTATTTGCATTTCAATAAAAAAATAATGATTTTCAAAGTGAATTTTCTGATTATTGGATCCCCTGCCCTACCTGCCCAGCCACACCATGCCATATCCAATCCTTTCCTTGTGGACATTTTTCACCCAATTCTTTCAAGTTGCCAACCTGTTAAATTATTCGACTATCACCCATAATACTACACTATTAGTTTTCTTCACCAATGTGTTTTCAAATGGATTTAAAATAAAACAAAAAATGCAACTTAGATTTTTGTAAGAATAGGACATGGGGTTGTTATGGGAACAAAACTAACAATAATAATTATAATAATACTATGTTTTATCACCCGAGTGATAAGTAACTAGGTGGTCGAACCAAAGTTGACATGGTTTATTATACATATGAATTACAGTAACGTTTTACCAAACAAAATAGCATTCCCTATGAATATTCGCAGTTCTTATGAATAACCATTGATTCCACGTCATTCAAGGACACGTAAAACATTAAAATAGCAATACTTTCATACTTCTCAAATTATTTCTTGGCAACTTAAAGAAAGTTCACACTATTGCGTATGGAGATTGGCCTGCATTACTGGAATTTCTGTCTACGCTTCAAAAGCCTAACAAAACCATTCATTCAAGTTAGTCCTACTTGTCACACCTACTATTAGCCTCTCAATAACAACTAAAAATCATGCAAGGGGTAGTGACAGTGAACATGATTGTCAAAGATTTCTAAATTGGTATTTCAGAATCTTCCACCGATCTCAATCTGTCTCAGTTTAGACGGGGTAGCCTTGAAACCGTCATTGTCCATTGCAGTAACTATTGGAAATTAAGAATAAAAAAAACTAGCACAGTAATAGAGATTCACACTAATCTCAGCAAGTATTTCATAAAAAAAATTCACTTGCATTAACTATTTGTGGTTCTGTGCGTTCACGTGTAAGAACAACCCAGAATGGCTCCTGCTGCTCCTGTCGATTCCTCCATTGTTAACAGCGACGGTGGTCTCCTTGTGATATGTCTATGGGGAGATCATTCAAGAATCATGGAGGAAATCAGAGTAGCATGCCAGAAATGGGGACTGTTTCAAATCATCGATCATGGCGTGGACACAGAGCTCATTGCTCAGATGCATCAAATTTCACACGGTTTCCTAGCCATGCCTCCAGAATTCCGCCACAGATTCCATGCTCGTGGTTGCATCACAGACCTACTCCACAACATTGTCTGCGAGTTCTACCTCTTCGACACGATGCCAACGTAGAGGCGTGACTTCTCAAAGTGGCCGGATCAGCCACCTGAGTGGCGAAACGTGCTATAGAAATACTGTGAAACCATGCATGCAGTGGCTACAATTGGTTTCGCTGGCACTGGGATTGGAAGAGAATGATATTGTGAAGGCTTTCAAGAAACCCGTGCAGAAGATTCTTTTAAATTATTATCACCAGGGGAAGCAGTACTACTAATACTAATGTGGCTTTGATTGCATTGATATTAACAAGAGCCTTATTATTATTATATATACAAAATTTCAGAAAAAATTCTGACATGCGTATTCTGACATACGTACATTGCCGATTTACTGCACTGGCAAACTTTTCATCTAATGAGGCATATTTATGATTTTCAACAGGACATAACCTTTGGAATGAGGATGCAACCTTTTTAAACGTATTATGCAAGCGTTACCGAAATATGACTGGTAATGGCCTGTCGGGAAAGTCAACGTTAGTTAGTGTTATGGACAAAGTTAGTGTTACTGAACTATGACTGGTAATGGCCTCTCGACCAAAATATTTAGCAACACTAGCTCTCTTGGCATCAATTATGCATCTCTCTCTTGTTGCTATCACTCATAATTGAGTGAGATAACTCTCTTGGTGATTTCTAGATCTAAACCTGCTCTTGCTTGACAAAGCTTTGATGTTCATTTAAGGTAGAATAAATTTCCTTACTTTCATTAAATTTTTTTTACAACTCAACATTCTTCAAAACTATCTTTCCATTATTCTTTTATATCGATCTAACTCTTTCTCTCATAAGTCAATCTAACCCTAGTTTCTATTTTCTTATAGTAACTTTTTATGTTCTACAATATTTTCTTTTGATTTTAACCTCATCTTTCTCTTGTGTTATTTCCTCCTAGCAATGGTGGTGATGGAAATCTTTCAAAACATCACAACCTAGGTTGCGACAAGTCTAAGGATCACAACATAAGTTATGATAGATTTTTATAGCATTTTTCAAAACAATGAAATAATCATGGAATTAGGCAAAAATTTCATCTTCAATCAATGTAACTAGTTAATATCTTAGGCATGTATGAACATATTCAACATGTTAGGAACTAAGAAAAAATGATTAGAATGCATTAATTGATATGATTTAAAGGAAGGCAACTAGTATGGAAATGACCAGGATTTCATGGCTAAACAACATGATATAGTTAGTATCAAACCTTATTTAGGATTATGATGAAGATGCTAGCACCATAAGATAGCTATAGGATTGGTACAAGCCATAACAAAATCCAAGAATTTACATTCATGAGGATTAGCCTAGATATGTAAGGTATTACACTAATCAGTCCTTAATGGTTAGTTAAGTTAGTATTAACCATATAGAGACCCTAATGTCTGACACTAGAAATCTCAAAGAAATATCACCAACAATGTAATCATGAGTTAATGGTAGGATAAAAAATTAATAGTAATGCTAATGATAATGGTTAACAAATAAGTTAACATATAAGTTAATAGTTATATTTTGATTAAAAAATTGGTTAATTGGTTGATGTTGTTGGATTCTAACAATGTGTTTTGCAATCTAGGCCTTATCTTCTAGTTTTATTTCAAGGAAATTCAAGGTGATTTTCCTCTACTATGAAGATGTTCTAAATCTTGCGACTTGTCTTTTCATGCATATTTTATAGGTAATCCTAAAGATGACCAAGGAGGAGTTGGAAGAAGTATTAATATTGGGTGAAGATTATCTCTTATGTATTGCATTTCTTATTTTAGCCTTCTAATGGATTTTTATTTTGGCTATGAATATGCTGTTGAACTCTAATGTAATGTTAAAATGAGACCTAAGTAGGCATAAATGTGCTACTATGGATTTTCAAGTGGTCTTAAGTTATTAAGTTTCCAAGTTGATTTATATGATCATATGTTTTTCTTAGTGCTTAAGTTGCTTAAGGAGTTTTTAAGCAATTGGATTTTTATTTATCATAGCCCTTCAACAATTAAGTTTTAATTATTTTTTCTAAGTATAAATTTGGATGGAACATGACTTATCAAAAAGCATTAGACTCAGCACATGCATGTGGTAGAGATATATATGTTAATGTGAGTGCTACATGTAACTAGAAATGATTGAATTAACAACTTTTTTATTAAGGGAAGTTTAAGAGTATCTCCCATAGATGAGAAGATTAAGAAAACTCATCTTAGATGGTTTAGGTATATGTTTAAAAGACTAGATAATTCTAATGTTAAAAAATATTACTTTATTAAAATGAGGAGAACAAATAAAGATGTAGGTGAAAAATACTTGGTTGCTTACATAAAGAAATACATCCAAGATTTGCATATTAATGCATATATAGTTAATAATAGAAAAAATAAAATAAATCATATAAGTAAGCCTATCTAGTTGGCATAAGGCTAGGATGATGATGATACACATTATCAACAGTAATCTACATAAAATTAATCAGTGAGAAAAAGAAATATGTAATTAAGTTATAAATTTAAATTTTTGTAATGCAGATAAAATATATTAATAATTTCTAGTAAAATCTATAATTTCTTAAATAGTCATTATGTGTATGCATGACATATTTCCTATGGTATTTGGAGGAATTCTTATGGTGTAAGAACACCTCTTCTGATTCCCTTGTGCTTGTCTTACAAGTTTTTTTTTTTTTTTTTTTTTTTTTTTTTTTTTGGGTTTTTTTTTTNTGCTTGCAGAAGACCTGGATGTGTGTGTCCCATTTTTGTCTGTTTTTTTGTGTTGATTTTTATGATGGAGATTCTTGGATGTTTTGGCATGTTTGAAGGTACTTTTGGCTTACTATGATGAGTTTAGGAGGTTCCAAGATCTATAGTAACCTATTGGGAGGCATCTCAAGGTTTCCAACATCAAAATGAGCACTTTTATTTTTGGCACCTTTAAGATAGATGTCTTTCTAGTCTTGTCTTTCCTAAAGTAAAGACATCTCTAGTCCATAGAAGATGTCTCCCAAAAATAGTGGATGTCTCTCCTAAGAACAGGGCTTTCACAGAAGATGTCTTCCCAAAAAGATAGATGTCTTTCCAAGGATGTCTTCCTTGAAGTAAAGATGTCTCTAGTTTGAAGAAGATATCTTCCAAAAATAGTAGAAAACTCTCTTGATAATAGATCTCTTACAAGATACATCTACATGAAACAAGAGACATCTATGCTAGTGATGAAGAAAGCTCTAATGTGGCATTTTGATTGGAAAACATCCAAAAGACTCTAGATCTATGTGGGAACCATCTAGGAAGGAAAATAGAAAGCTTTCTAGGGTATTGGATATTTATAATGATGTATGCCTTCATCCATAAGAAGGGAGGAGAGTTTGTATGTAAGTAGAACTCAACAAGAGAGATTGGGTTAGCACATTCAATGAGTGCAATAGGTGATTGTAGCTCCAAGACTAGCTTGTGATGTGTTGATCTATGTGTTCTATTCTCTTGTATCTTACTTGTGAGTTGAGATCTTAGTTCTGGGTTGTGGGAGATATTTTTCTTAGTTGTTTCTTCCATTGAGAACAACCATTGTGTGTTTGTAGAGCCTCATGCTTTGCAATATTTTTTGAGTATGATAGATTTATAGATGTGTTGTGGGTTGTGTGAACCCTAACGTAATCTTCTAATAATTTAATTGAAGTTAGCCAATTTTCTTGTTTTTTAGTAAATAATTTTATCTTTTCATAATATATGGATATAGTACATTGAAGATGATTTAATTATGAAGTGAACCTACTCTAGTGTTATTAGTATTAAAGCCTAGTTTTATTCTTGCTTTGATTTTGGTTGAGGATTTTTTCAATTTCAGATGGCACCCAAGAACAAATAGGCATAAGCTCTGAATCATGACATGGAGAGCATGAAGTCATCCTTTTATATGATGGTTGCTCAATTGGATGAAATCAGCATGAAGGTGGATAGACAAGCTAGCCTTAGCCATATCCAGACACATGAAGATAAAAAGCATGTATGTTCAGATGGAGAAGTCTCACAACTAGGTGGAGATGGAGTAGATGAAAAGGAAGGTCAATCTAGCTATGGGAGTGTAGGAAACCATTAGCCAAGGACTCCAATCGGAGGGAATCATATTCCTCAAATAATAACTCTAAGGGCTTCGGTGGTGCTTAATACTTCTTCAAGTAAGCTTGACAATGAAGATGGGGCAAGGCTTGCTGGAGTGTTCAAAAATGGTTCAAGACTTTCATATGTAGACTTGAAGACTTTCAATGGTGTAGATGGTACTAATGCTTTTGCAAATTAGTTGAAGACACTTGAGAAGCATTTTCTATTGGAAGAGGTGCCAAAAAACTTGAAGATGCCTATTTCTAAATTCAAATTAGAAGGTATGGCTTCTAAATGGTGGAAAAGGAGTCCTAAGGTTATGAAAGATGAAATAGTCAACCTATCAAAGATTGGAATTTGATGAAATATACATTGAAAAGGAAATTTGAATAGCCTTGTTAGAGATAAGAAACCATTATGAAGTTGAAATTCATAAGGCAAGGTTACAAGGATGTAAAATAATTCTACATTAAATTTTATAACCTTTTCCATCAAGCTAAGGTAAATTGGGAGGAGTATGAGTAAGCTTTAATCTTTTTAGGAGGTCTCAAAATGATCTACCAGCAAGATTTATACTTTTATGAACCACAAACCCTTGATGAGGCTTACAATTTGGCACTCAAAGCTAAGAAGAAAGTAGGTGGACTCAGAAAAAAGAGCAAACAAACTTCTAAGGGTAAGGAGAAGGGATCTAGATTTGATAAAGGATTCAAATCCAAATCTAAAGCTAAGGAAGACAACCAAGAGCAAACAAACTTCTAAGGGTAAGGAGAAGGGATCTAGATTTGATAAAGGATTCATATCCAAATATAAAGCTAAGGAAGACAACCAAGAGCAAACAAACTTTTAAGGGTAAGAAGAAGGGATCTAGATTTGATAAAGGATTCAAATCCAAATCTAAAGCTAAGGAAGATAGCCAATATAAGAAGATTGAAGGAGGTGATGAGAAGGGTAAAACCAGAAAGGACCCAAGCAAGGGAGATAAGGGTCAAGGTAGCAACTCATCAAAATTTCAGTGCTTTAAGTGTGAAGAATGAAAACATAAGAAATGGAAATGTCCTCTTCACAAGGTATCCAAGGGAAAAGATGTGCAAACCATGAAGGTGGAGGAGACATCAAGCCAAGATTTTTATAGGGGTAATCCTAATGCTCTAAAAATTGAAAATGTTTTTGAATTAGATTCTTGTGCATTTATGGGAAATGTGAATATAGGAGATCATCCTAGTAGGAAATCATTGTATAATATCAGGGCTAGTTATTTGCTTAGTGGGGAATGAATTCATGTTTTGATTGATGAGGGAGCCTAAGAAAATGTTATTTCTTCTAAGGGAATTACTAGATTGGGTTTGGTAACCAATCCTCATCCAAGACCCTATAAGGTGCATTGGTTATCTAAATATTTTTCCCAAAAGGTGAGGGAACAATGTACTTTGAAATCTAAAATTGGAACTTTCATGATGTTGTGAGGTGTGATGTGTTTCTAATAGATTGTGTTGATGTAATTCTTAGTAGAACTTGGAATTTTGACAATGGTGCTCAATTTGATGGAGCAAGAAATGTATAGAGTGTTATTAGACCTGATAGAATCCATGTTTTGATTCCTATGATAGCTAAATAAGTCTCACTTAATTCTTCCTTAATCCTTCTATGAGAGAAAATATATTAAGGAACATGATGAAACTAGTTTTGATTTCATTGTTATGACAATAGTTACTACTAATCATGAAGATGTGCAGGTTGAACTTCCTATAGGTGTGCTAGGCTTAAAGGAGAAATATCCCAAGGTGTTCAAGGAGAAATTGGATGGACTACCACAGATGAGGAATGTACAACATCAAATTGACTTCATTCCTAGTTCTATCATTCCAAACGAGAGAGCTTACAGAATGGCACCAAATTAGAGGGATGAATTGCAAAGACAAGTAGAGGGGTTACTTGCAAATGGATTTATGAGGAAATCCATTTCTCCTTGTGTAGTTCCAATGGTGCTAGATAGTGATCAATGGATGATGTGCATTGATTCTAGGGTAGTGAACAAGATAACAATGAGGTATAGGTTTTGTATTCCAAGGATGGATGATATCCCTGAAGTCCTTACCAATGCTAAAATTTTTAACAAAACTGATTTGAAGAGTGGGTACCATCAAATCAGAATTAGGCCTAGTGATGAGTGGAAGATAGCTTTCAAACCACCAGATGGATTGTTTGAGTGGTTGGTGATGCCATTTCAACTCATGAATGCACTTGCTACATTCCCAAGGTTGATGGATGATGTATTGAAGGACTTGATTGGTAAGTGTTGTATTGTATTTTTTGATGATATTTTGATGTATAGCTCTAATGAGGAAGAGCACTTGGATCACTTGAGGATAGTGTGACTTAAGTTAGAGGAGGCACAGTTGGTGATCAATGTAAAGAAGAGTCATTTCTTAAAGAAGGAAATCACATATTTAGGTAATGTGATTTCTAAAAATTAGATTTGGATGGAAGCTACCAAGGTGAAGGCTATATGGAATTGGCCAACTCACAAGAATGTTGGGGAGGTAAGATCATTCCTTGGTTTTGCAGGTTTTTATAGATAGTTCATAAAAAATTTTAGTGGTATTTCATGGCCCATGTTTTCTTTATTGAAGGAAAATAAAGAATTTATATGGGATAATGAAACCAAAGGGAGATTTGACTTGTTGAAAGAAAAGATTACTAGTGAACCGATGCTTGCAATTCCAAATTTTCAAAATCTTTTCCATGTGGAGGTGGATGCAAGTGGACTTGTCATCGGTGGGGTACTTTCACAAGAAGGTAGGCATGTTGCTTTCTTTTCTAAAAAGTTAAATGAATCAAGGAAAAAATATAGTGTATATGAGAAGGATTTTTATGTTATTCTTCAAGCAATCAAGCATTAGAGGCATTACTTATTACCAAAAGAATTCACCTTGATGATAAAACACAAAGCACTTCAATTTCTAAACTTACAAAATAAGTTAAGTGCAAAGCACATGAAGTGAGTTGCATAGTTACAAGAGTTCAATTTTTTGTTGAAGCACAAAAGTGAAAAGGCCAATATGGTAGTTGATTCATTATCTAGGGTGCATGTGGTAATTTTCAGCATGCCTCATGTGGAAGGTATGGGTGATTTTGCTTCTTTATATGAGCATAATGTTGATTTTGGACAAGTTTTGAGAAGCCTCAAAGAGTTGTTGATGAATACAATAGACCAATGGAGAGACTATCATATTCAAGATGAAATATTATTTAAGAATGGAAAGGTATGTGTTCCTAATTTTGATTTTAAGAAAAATATTTTGTTTGAAAAGCATTGTAGTGGCATGGTAGGTCACATGGGCAAGGATAAAACATTGGAACTTGTGGGTAGACATTATTTTTGATATGGTATGGCAATTGAAGTTTCAAAATTTATGAAGGAGTGTTTGACATGTCAAAAGTTCAAAGGAGGTAAAGGTGTGGATGAACACTATATGGCTTTGCCAATTCCCAAAGATCCATGGGAAAGTGTGTCAATGGACTTTGTGAGTTGTATTTTGAAGTCCAAGAGTGGAAACAATGCAATTTTTGTTGTTGTGGATAGGTTCTCCAAAATGTCACATTTTATTCCATGCAAGAAGTTGAGTGATGCCTCTCATTTTGCAAATTTATTTTTCTAGCATGTTGTGAAGTTGCATGGTATTTCTTTTAATATTGTTAGTGACAAAGACTCCAAGTTCACAAGTCATTTTTGGAGGTCCCTTTGAAATATTTTAGGGACAAAGTTGAATTTTTCTAGTGCATATGATCCAAAATTTGATGGCCAAATAGACATGGTGAATAAATCCTTATTAAACATATTTAGATGTTTATGTGATGAACAACCAAACCTATGGAAAAACTTGTTGTCCCATGCTGAAATTTCATATAATAATGCTTTTCATGTTGCAATTGGAAAAATTCCATTTGAGGTGAATTATGGATTTTTTCCAAAGATGGTGGACACTTTGAAGAGCTTTGATGATGAAGCTCAACTTAGTGTTGATTTTGTGCAAGAGATGAGGGATCTCCATGCACAAGTAAAATCAAATCTTGAGAAGAAGACTGAAGAGAGAGTTCTCAAGAGGAATGAGGCCAAGAGGAAGCCTAATTTTGCTATTGGTGACTTGGTTTAGATGCACTTGAAGAATAAGTGGTTGAGAGGTGTTAAGTTCTCAAAACTGAAAGCTAAGAAGATGAGGCTTTTCAAAATCAAGGCTAAAATTACTAACAATGCTTTTGAGATTGATTTACCAAATGATGTTGGTATTTATTTTATGTTTAATGTTTCAAATCTTGTGCACTATCATGGACTAGCTGATGAGGAGACCATACACGAAAGCATTGATGAATTGAAGGGGGATATTGATTAGTCCAAGCCTTCAATGGAAAAGAAGGAAATCATACTCAAGTGGAGGAAAGCTTCTAGCACTCAAGGAGTCAAGAGCCATGAATATTTTATCCATTAGAAGGATCAATTCATTGATGATGTTGTATGGATCCATGAAACCAAACTTGTCAATTGGGGAATCACTTCTACCCCTACTCCCTTGTTCATGTGACTTCACTTTTTTGAAGTGTGGGAGAGCTAGTGTAGGAACACCCCTTCTACTTCCCTTGTGCTTGTCCTATAGGTTTTTTTTGTAGGTTATCACACTAGAAGAAGACCTAGATGCATTGTCTCATTTTTATGTGTGTTTTGTGTTGATTTTTATGAGTGTTTTGTGTTGATTTTTATGATGAAGATTCTTGGATGTTTTGGCATGTTTGGAGTGTTTTTGTCTTACTTTGATGAGTTTAGGAGGTTCCAAGGTGTTTAGGGACTTGTTGGAAGGCATCTAAAGGCTTTTGACATCAAAATGAGCACTTTTATTTTTGGCACCTTCAGGATAGACGTCTTTGCAAAAAGGACACATCTTTCCAGAGATGTCTTTCCTAAAATGAAGACATCTCTAGTCCATAGAAGACGTCTCCCATAAAATAGTAGATGTCTTTCTCAAGAGCAAGGCTTTGACAAAATTTATCTTCCCTAAATTAAAGACATCTCTAGTCCAAAGAAGACATCTTCCAAAAATAGTAGATGTCTTTCCTAAGAATAAAGCTCTCACATGAGACCTCTACATGAAACAAGAGATGTATGCTAGCAAAGAAGAAAAGTTGTGATGTGGCATTTCAATTGGGAAACATCCAAAAGATTCTAGTTCTATGTGGGAAACATCTAGGGAGGAAAATAGAAAGCTTCTTATGATTTTGGATCTTTATAATGATGTATGCCTTCATCCATGAGAGGGGACAAGAGTTTGTATGCAAGGAGAACTAGGCAAGAGTGATTAGGTAAGCACATTAGGTGAGTGCAATAGGTGATTGCAACTCCAAGATTAGCTTGTGGTGTGTTGATCTATGTGTTCTATTCTCTAGTATTTCACTTGTGAGTTGAGCTCTTAATCCTAGGTTGTGGGAGAGATTTTTCTTAGTTATGTATTGCATTAAAGAACAACCATTGTGTGGTTGTATAGCCTCATTGATGAGCCGCGATATCGCATATGTGATATCGCGTCCTGCCTCATCTTCTATAAATAAGAGGTGGCACCCTTTGTTCCTGATAGTTAGACTTAGACCCTTAACCAAATTCTTGTAGTTTAGCCATTTCAGAGTTAGAATAATTTCTGTGTGCCCATAGTAGGAGTCATAGAGTGAACGGATCTTTATTCAAGAAATTTGTACCTGAGCACACATTTGTGTACAGAAATAAAGATGAAATTTATGATAAACCTTGCAGCATATAGATTAAGCTAATTAGTAATTAATTATTATTGAATGTTTAATGATTTCCTAGTTAATTAATTTCTCTCTCAACCCTTGACCCTCTTAGTTAAAGGAAAATAAAGTGAAAAACATCGATGAGACAGTCGAGAATGAGGACGAGGGCACTCTAAGGAATCAAGGCATAGAAGAAGGGAGAGTAGGGAACCACGTGGACACCATAGATGCTATGAACAAGATGATCATGAAGAACCCCTACTCGCAACTAGAAGCATGCTAGATATAACGGAGGCTATAAGAGTTTCAACAAGGCACCAAAGGGATAGTAGGATCAAGAGGTTATACATGAACAACATCCCACGATTTGAAGGGAGATATAATGTTGATCCTCAAAATCATTTACAAGAATTCCATGATGCATGTGTCTTGCAAAACATAGAGAACGAATGGAAAAACCTAAATTTGTTCCCAAGGACACTAGTGAAAGACGCTAAAAGCTAGTACCGGTCCTTAGAACTGGAATCCATTTGGAGGTGGAGTACAATGTTAGAACTGTTCAATGATAAGTACCAAACATACTCCCGAGTGTCTAACCTATGGAAGAAAATCCAAGGATGGAAGCAAGGAAATCATGAACCCTTGGATGCTACCATGGGCTGCTATTATGCACTATTACATCGTTGTCCTAGCCATGGTTATTCACAGTGGGATCAACTACGCCATCTCGTGGATGGACTTAGGCATGAAACAAGGAGAACCCTTCGGACATATGCCCAAGAAAGATTATCAGAGCTTAGGTCTCATCAAATTCATAGATTTTGAGAGTAAGTAGCCAAGGAAGAAGGTGAGCTATGAAAGAGAGAAATTGCATAAGAATACAACTGAGATCCTTCCCTCCAAAAAATGGGAGTAAAATTTTGTGAGGAGGAAGAAGAGTCACCACTCAAAGAGATGGTGAATAAGAAAACTTTTCCACTCCAAAAGTTAACAACAGAATTATCAGCAAAGGTAGATCAAATGTGTGACTCCCTGGATAGTAGGTTTAAAATTGTTCTCAAAATTGTAGAGGAGTCTAGGAAGCGAGGTAGTGACCGTGACACAAAGAAAAAGAGAGAAGCGACAATGCACGTAACAAGGGTAAGGGGAAAATGGCCATCACAGAAGAGGTTGTGGATTCAGACATGGAAAATGATGGTGGATGCAAGATATGCCAATATGACCATCCTAAGGGATGTTTCCCAGTGATCTCACATCCACTAGAGACTGGGGTGTATGCACTCAACCCACGACTTAATAAACGACAAGCACCTCGACGGTTACCTTATCCCCAAGGTAACCCAAGGCAGTTCCACCAACCTTAAACATATTATCCAAGTGGAATTCTAGAAAAACTCATTGAGCAACATCAACATTGGCAATACCCACAATCATGGGAGATGCCACCACCAAGGCAACAATACCCCTACCGACAATCGGACCCATATGGCTACTACGTGCAACATCCAATCTCTCCACATGACTCAATTGGTTACGTTACACCACAACATCACTACCAAGCCCATGAGTATTATAGAACTCCTTCTCATATTGAAGATAATCCACAAACATACCATCCTTCAAATCCATCCACAGCTCTCACACTAATAGCTCCATTACCACCTGCTCCAGCAATGCAAGGGGAACTCCCTACTCAACTGCAACAATGCAATGCCACGAGGGCTATGAATCTTTAACCTGCTGTTGGTACTGACAACTGTATAAAGAAAAGATCTTTCTTCAAAACCAATAGTCTGAAAAAGCCCTCACAACCACAAGCGGTTGAACCTCTGAACGCCTCCCCATCAAATAAGGCTTCAGAGCTCCCTTCAAACCAAACACCGAGCTCAACACATAGAGTTATGTTAACACATGTTGTTACTGACTGGATTGAGGCTGGCTACCTTCCCAGGAAATTCTCTAATCCTGGAAGCCTTCTAATCTATCTCCAAATCACTGGGAATGAACCATGCAAAGCTCTTCTGGACTTACGTTCCAGAGTCAACTAAATATCACAAGAGATGTACAAAGCCTAGAACCTACCTCCGTTAAGGAAGAGAAATATTTGCCTAGAGCTGGCCAACCAGTCCATCACTATTCCCTTAGGACTGATGGAGGAAATCATTACCACTGTGTGTGGGTGGTCATACCTAGCTGATTTCCTAGTGATACAAGTGAATAATAATAAAGGGGACTTCTCAATAATAATGGAAAGGGCATGGCTAAGTACCATAGATGCATGCCTAGGAATCGATGATCTTTCCTTGGAAATATCTAAGGAGAACACTTTTGGGAAGATCGAGGAGAAAAAGGTTCCATGCATCACATACAATGATATAGGGTGCAATTGTGTGCATAAATCATGGGTTGTGCAAAGTTTAGCATTGCTTGCATGCAACCGATGTGCACAAGACCTTAACCTACAAAAGTGCCTATATGTAGCAGCCACACGACAAGAAGACACCTAGTGGCTGATAGCTGATCAAGAGAGCAACTCACTAAAATGCATGGAATTAACTGAGGGAATAACTTGCACCTATATAAAAGCATATATGCACTAGAGCAAGTTCTTCGCCAACTTCCAAACCTTAACCTGGAAAAAATCAACTAGGGGAAGTTGGAAATTCCTAAAAAAGTCAGACAAGAACCTTAATAAAATATTGTTAGTCAATGTGCAATAGACCAAAAATTTTCATGAATTTAGAATGGTTAGTGCACATAATACCTCTGAGAAGGGACGACCCTACTCACTATTTTGGATCTCCCCCTTCCAACTCATTCATGGGGAAGATGGCCACCTCTGCTAACCAATTGAGGCCCTCAATTCCTTTTTAAGTTTTTGTTTTACAAATTTCTTTAACTTTTATTGTTTTTGTTTTGCAACATCATTTATACTTTTTCATTTCTTTGTGTGATTGTTTGTTTTGCTTATTTTTATTTTTATTTTTATTTTTTTTGTTTGTTCTTTTTTTTGTCTTTCTTTGTTTTGTTAGGTTCGTCACCTAATAAGTGCTCCTGATGGTGGTATGAACTATATTCTATTGATTGTTCATGTTGGGTTTTTACCTTTGAGTTATAATGTTGATGCTAAGGTATGATTCTTTTGATATAATAGGCAATGAGTCCATGTCATCCATGCATTCATGAATTTCTATGGTCTCTCTTGGCTTAGAACTATACGGTCTCTTTCTTAATAATAAAACTCTTAATGAATTGGTGACTGGGCATTTTTCAAACTGAGGAAGGACTCAAGGACTGAAAAGGGTATGACTTCAAGGGGATTTGATGCATTTGTGTTGGCCATTCTCTTGGGTGCTTGGATGTTTTCTTCTTGATTTTTCCTTACCATTCTGATGTTTCTCCATTATCGGGAAGCTAAGCTAATAAAAATAAGTCTTTTCATGGTGTGGTTCTCATGCAAAAAAAAAACAATGAGAATTCAAAGCACACCTGTTAGAAAAAATAATCATTTGGGCTACAAGCACTGGTTATGAAACTAAACAAACATGTTCCCTCTAACTAAGGCCCTTTCTCGCTTCCTACTTGTCCCTTTCTCGTTTCCTTGAAATGGTGGTGACTCTTTGGGGGAAGCATTCTTGTTACTTCAAGAGGATGGACTAGCCAAGTGTATTCATGTGAAGTCACTGGATGTGGATTGTTAAAGGCTAGATTTTGAATGAGATCTACTTATTCACATTAACCATAAATACACAAGGGACTATACACCACCTTGTTCTAGGGACTCCATTCCATTCTCTTCTTCCCATCATTCTTTCTCCATTCTCCACCTCATTGCCGATTGTATCAATAGTATATATTTTGGTTGATACATTGTTTTCTCTTTGGGGTTAAGTCCTTAACTCTTACTCCCAAATGACATTTCTAGAGCCTATAGACTCTTTGAATGTGGGTTTGTCAGGGCATAAAGGGCATGAGCCTGCTTTGGGGAGGACCCACTGGCATTTCTATTTAGTGCATTAGTTAACTTCTTTCCCTTAAACATTTCTACAATCAACATTTCTTTTGTTCATTTCCACCTCTGACATCCATTTTATCGGTGTTTCCGTTGTTTATTGTTTTTCATCTTTCTTATTCCTTATCTTTTTCCATTCTATCGCTACCGGAGGATCACTCTTAGTCATGGGGGCCCTAGTCCAATTTTTTCAATTTTTCCTAAACCCTACACCTTGGGTAGTCACCAATGTTATATCTCTAACAATCCATATTAGCCATATCACAACTTAGCCAATGGACCTTACACTGAAGCAAGGTATCAACTGTATTTTGATTTACTTATCCTTGCTCATATGTGACTGTGTTGTGTGTGAAAATGGTAATCATACAGCAATGGACTAGACCTGGAGGAAACACTCAAGATGGACCGGTGCTAGAACAGTTGTGCAAGGAAAAAGATTGATGACACGCTCATGGATAAACAATGGAAGGTGCAATTTTGGCATCTGCAGCAACATGTCTTCTCCTCTTTTCTCTATTTTCTCTTAGCTACCAAATAAGGCTGGATGTCAAATGTATATAGTGTTCACTCTTGTGGTCATGAACACTAATGTTTCCATGTATTGTAATGTTGATCTATTCACATGTCACCCCATTCACCATTAGTGTCATTCAAGTCAATAATCTCATACCTTCCCAATATTTTGTAAGGAAGTCAAGGACAAGTTTTCATTTAGTCATGGGGGTATGATGAGCTGCGATATCACATATGCAATATCTCATCAGCCACATGATATTGCATATGCAATATTGCGTCATTCCTCATCTTCTATAAATAAGAGGCAACACCCTTTGTTCCTGATAGTTATACTTAGACCCTTAGCCAAATTCTTGTAGTTTAGTGATTCCAAAGTTAAAATACTTTCTATGTGCCCACAGTAGGAGTCATAGAGTGAACATATCTTTATTCGAGCAATTTGTACCTGAGCACACATTTGTGTACGGAAATAAAGACGAACTTTATGATAAACCTTGCAGCATACAGATTAAGCTAATTAGTAATTAATTATTATTGAATGTTTAATGCTTTCCTAGTTGATTAATTTCTCTCTCAACCCTTGACCCTCTTATTTAAGTACACTTAGTACGACTTCTTCAAGCATGCGTGTAGTGCTTGGTAACCCAGTAACGATTAGAATTTGGTAATCCTAGCAGCGTTGCATTGGTTCAAGATGCGTACGGCAAGTGGGAACGGATATTGGTGTTAGGAACATTTAGAAACTAGTTAATGAACAGTTAAGATAAATTAGCCACTTAGTTCTCTCTCCCTCTCCTTATTAGCAAAAGACATCAAAAAGGTAAAAGCTATAAAAATCATATACCTCAAGCTTACTTAACCATACAACTGGAACAATACAAGTAAGTTTGGGAAGACAATGATTGATTAACCCTGAGTGTTCCATTAAGGTGTGTAAGCACTTAGTCCTTGGAGTTCAACCGGATTGCGCATGAAACACTCATATTTGTATGGATGACTATAGAGGTACCTCACCACTCATCACTCATGCTCTGCAATATCATTTGAGTGTGATAGATTTATGAATTTTTTTGGGTTGTGTGAACCCGATTGTAATCTTCTAATAATTTAATTGAAGTTAGCTTATTTTCTTGTTTTCAAGTAAATAATTTTTTCTTTTCATAATATTTGAATTTAGTGTATAAGTAAATTTGAATTTTGTCTTTTCAAGTAAATTTGAAGTCCACTTATCAATAATTAACATTGCATGCTTATGTATAAGTAATCCTATATTAAAGGCATGCTTCATCATTGAAGGATTTCCTAACTTAAAAAGTAGACAAAACGATAATAATACCTAGCCTAAAAGACTTGAATATGATGTTTTTACATCACATAAACTAACTATGGGGAGAAAATTTGATTACAATGCAAGTAATCTAAAATTTTAATGAACATATATTGTGACATAAAATTAGCAACTTGTGACTCATATACATTATTAGAAAAAAAAAGTAGGTTTCTTAATTGCATCAACAACACTAGAATAATGTGTCACAAATTTTTGTATCCCAACTTATAAATCTATAATGTGAGTATCAATAAAAAATTTTGCATAAATAGAAAAAGCAAAACATTTAACATCAATTAAAGTTGGAAGTAATTTCACTATAATTAAAATCGTACAACATAATCCATGGAAAATATAATTTTTAATCATAGGTATCCAATATAGTCCTTAATCTCTTTGTTAAGGTTCTTATCCATGTCTAATGTTATCTAATTTTAATATTATTTAACCAATTTTACAAATTTGTCTAATCCTTTAGAGATAAAACTTTAATAAATGAAATGAAATTTTTAACTGATTACTTTCATTCCATTAACTTCTTTCTTTATGGTTATCTATCCCTCTATCCTATTTATCAAGATAACAATGAGATGTTAGCCTAGCAGTAAGACTCTTGGTGTGACAAAAATAGGTCATGGGTTTAATTCTAGTAGGCCATGTTGAGTTATAAAGCTCTAATTGAACTATATATCTTGAGGTACATTAATTCATCTAACTATTCTAACTCTCAAATGATGCAATGGTAACTGATAAGAATAGAAGTAGAAAAATTAATTCATCTACCTATTTTAACTCTTAAATGATGAGATGGTAACCAATGAGAATAGAAGTAGAAAAATGATTTGCCTTTGAATTAAGGCCTTCCCTAATGGTAATCAAATAGAAATTTTTTTTTCTTCTACATTTTCCCATGATATACTCTATGTTTTACCAAACTAAGAACTTAGTTAAGATGATTGTTAACAGATTACATTTTGGAAAAACCTTACCCATCATTGTGATTAATTTAGATTATTATCCAAATTTTTTAAAGCTTTTATATAAAATTTACAAACTATTTTACCTTTATAATAATATAAAAAAGTGTAAAACACTTTCCAGATTCATGCTATTCTTATCAAGTGCAGAAAATAATCATTGTCACAGAACAGTTATGCTGAAAATGGGCATGCCATCCTCTTGACTACTCTTGACCTATCCATATTGTAATATGCAATTTTGAAATTCCTGGTCAAAAACTACTTCTTTGCATTTAGTTAAGCTTGAATTCATCCTACATGCATAATCCTAACTTCCTCGATTTGACTACAAACCATGCACAGTATCATTAGGATGAACAACATGTTTCATGAAAATGTACCACAGTTTTCTTCATTGATCTATGCTAATAATGTCTATTACTAACCAACCTCATTGAAACACAACAATAGCATGATAACTAGTCGTTCCATATCCCATCTATAAATAGAGAGCCATTGCTGCATAATCTTACACGGAAAGCACTTAAGAGCATTATTACCACAATCTGGCTAGTGTGCTGCACAAAATTGTGAGAGAAAGCAATAAACATGATTGATTGCATGAATATCTATTTTATTTATGTAACTAATACTATGCTACATTATGGATTTTCCTGTTGTGTTATTGGTATTATTAGTCATAATTTCCAACTTTGTTAATGATGATTCTGTGCTTTGGTTGGTGTAGTACTTTATTGCAGGTGGCAAGTCAAGCAGAGTAGAGATGGAGATTGATATTTTTGACATTTAGGAGCTTGTGTCCTCCAAGAATTTGACCCAAGACGAGATTAATTAAGGTGTGGATACGGTGACTTCTACTACTGGTGCATCAAATTTTAGCAAAGTAATTAGGAAAATAGATGCTAGGGTATTAAAGGAATTCCTAAAGGTGTAGTAGTAGCAATAGGAGTGGGATGTCCAATCAATAGGAAACTTGACTTCAAAGATCCTCCTAACCATAATCCTATGGCTGCAAAGTCCATGGTAACTCGTTTTCAACACTACACCCACTTTACAGAGTTGAAGGAAGGTGATAAATTCATTATTGAACACAAGTAAATTCATTGTAAGAAAATAATTGTGCAAAAAACTAGATGGCACAAATAATCAAAGTACAGTATGTGAAAGAAAATGGCACAAAAAATTCACATGCATAAATAATTGGACCAAATGGGACTGACCTCTAGCCATTGATGCCTCAGATTAAATTTGGCATTCTAATTCTTATTTTACATGAGCACTTTGCATCAATGGTGTATGCAATCTTTATCTGTCTATGAAAGGGATCGGAACTACAATCTTGTTGTGATTCTTGGTGCCTTTGTTATCTCATCAAGAATGAATTTATAGGTGACAGAATTGGTTATCATAAGAGACCCAATGCCAACATGTAAAAACATGTTACCAAATATGGAGACCACCTTGATGCATTAACCAACTCATAAAAATGCATTAGTGGGTATGGTGGCCACTTTCATGCATTAACTAACCCATAAAAACAGGTTAGTGGGCATAGTGGCCACTTTCATGCATTACAATGCATCATCTTTGAAACGTAATTCTTTATATGGTAACTTAACTTTATGAATAAACCTAATGTTCATTCTAGTTCCTTCCATATGTGTATTTTCTCTAATAACAATATGTGCAAACCATATGAGAAAATAACACAACTAAATAAGAGTTTTATTAAGACTGTAAGTTGTATGTACAAAAAATTACATTATTGAACCAAGTCCCATCTGAACTACATGATCCTTAAATGACTTTGGTGGCATTCTTTTTGTCAAAGGATCAGCTATCATTAATTCAATGCTTATATGCACAATTATCATTTTTTATTTCCTTAATACATTCCCTTATGGCTAAGTGCTTGATGTCGATGTGTTTACTTCAATTGCCACTCTTATTATTCTTAGTCACAAAGGCAACAGCTAAATTTTCACAAAAAATTCTTAATGGCCTAGATATAGAATCCAAAATTATAAGCCCTGATAGCCATACACCATGTGAATTAGCCTAAAAAAATGAACGCTACCTCCATGGTGGAATTCACAACCAAGGTTTGCTTTCGACTCCTCTATGATATAGCTCTTCCAACTAGGATGAAAATATAACCAAATGTTGATTTTCATGAATCAACATAGTTAACAAAGTCTAAGTCAGAGTAGAAAATCACCTCTAAGGAGTTAGTTCATTTATACATAAGCATGTAGCATGCTGTACCTTGAAGGTACCTCATCACTTTCTTTGCAGCCCTCTAGTGGTCAATACCTGGATTACTCTAATATTTGTCCAACATTCCCATAGCAAATGCAATGTCAAGTCTTATGTAGACCAAAGTATACATAAGGCTTCCAACAATTGAAGCATATGAAATGTTGCTCATCTAACTTTTCTCTAAATCATTCCTAGGGCACTAGTTCAAATTGAACTTGTCACCCTTTGTAGTGGATGCTATACTTGGTGAACAATCTTTCATCCAAAACCTCTCTAAAACTTTATTGATATAGGTTTCCTAGAACAGTCCTAGAATACATCTAGATATGTCTCTATGGATTTGTATGCTAATGACATCAAATGCCTCACCCATATCCTTCATGTTAAAATTCTTAGAGAGAAAATGTTTCACCTTGTATAAAAATCCACTATTATTGGTTGCAAGAAGAATATCATCCACATATAGAACAAGGAAACAAATTTTTCTCCCACTAACCTTTTAGTATATACATTGATCCATGATTTTTTCTTCCAAACCAAATGAAGTGATTATATCATGGAATTTTAAGTACCATTGACGGGAGGCCTATTTCAATTCATATATGGATTTCCTGAGCTTGCATATCAATTTCTCATCATCACTAGAGAAAAATCCTTTAGGTTATTTCATATAAACCTCTTCCTCTAGATCACCATTAAGGAATGTTGTTTTCACATCCATTTGATGTAGTTGAAGATGACATGATAACATAAAGGGCGTCCTTCTTAGATACAAGAGAAAAGATCTTCTTATAATCTATTCCCTCTTTCTAAGTAAACCCTTTAGCAACAAGTTTGACCTTATATCTTTCAATGTTGCCCAATGATTCTTTCTTAGTCTTGAAGACCCATTTTCATTCAATGGCTTTTACACCATCAGGCAACTTGACAAGATCCTAGACTC
This sequence comes from Gnetum montanum, assembly GCA_015680685.1. Lineage (NCBI taxonomy): Eukaryota > Viridiplantae > Streptophyta > Gnetopsida > Gnetales > Gnetaceae > Gnetum > Gnetum montanum. The sequence goes on from MNCI01027357.1 coordinate 63,629, forward strand.
CATTAGATGACATAGAGTTCATTTCATCTTTCATGACATCATAACACAAGTTAGATTCCTTACAAATCATGGCTTGTGAAAACATTTCAGGATCATTTTGAACTCCTATGTTGTAGTCATACTCCTATAGATATACCGTATAGTCACTAGGAATCATTGACTACCTTACTCTAGTAGATCTTCTTAATGTTGTTTCATCATTCTCTTGAGGATCATGATGTTCAACAAGTTGTTCAATAGGCTCTGGTATCTATTATTTAGCTATATCTACTACTTCTTGATCAATAGTTTGTGGAACTTCAATGATTGGTTGTTGTTCGTTACACATTTGTGCTCTAGGAATATTGTGCACAACAATCAATCTATCATTTGAAATAGTGGGTTGAGCATCTATATGATCTATCTTAGGAAAAATGTTCTAAGATCTACTAGTCCCACTAATCAAGTCATTCTCAAGAAATTTAGCATTCCTTGATTCCACAACCCTAGTTGTATGTGATGGATAATAAAGTCTGTATCCCTTAGATCATTCAGCATATCCAACAAAATACCCACTTATGATCCTTGGGTCTAGCTTCTTTTCTTATGGATTATAGACTCTTACTTTAGACAAGCCTCCCAAAACATGTATATGTCATAAACTCGGTTTCCAACCTTTCCATAATTCAAATGGTGTTTTTGAGATAGCCTTGGTTGGAACTCGATTTAATATATACACGACCATCTTAAAAGCTTCAGTTCACAAGGATTTAGAAAGCTTGGAGCTACTAAGCATACTTCACACCATGTCCAATAATGTTCAATTTCTTCTTTCTGCCATACTATTCTAGTCTAGAGAACTAGGCATAGTGTACTAGGCAACAATCCCATGTTCTTGAAGAAACTTAGCAAATGGACTAGGTGCTTTTCCATCATCAGTATATCTACCATAGTATTCACCACCTCTATCATATCTCACTATCTTTATTTACTTACCGCATTGTTTCTCTACTTCAGCCTTAAACATCTTAAAGGCATCTAAAGCTTTGCTCTTGTTATGAAGTAGGTAGAGATGCATATATTGGGAGTAATCATTAATAAAGGTAATGAAATAATTTTGACCATACACATCCATATCTTGACTATAGATATCTATATGTATGATCTCTAATATGTCTGAACTCCTCTTGGCATCTTTCTTTGACATATTGGTCTACTTTCCCTTTATGTAGTCCACATAGGTGTCAAAGTCAAAAAAATCTAGAGTACTAAGTACTTCATCATTTACTAATCTCTTAATTCTCTCAATAGAGATATGTCCTAATCTACGATGCCACAACATAGAGGATTTATCATTCATAATACATCTCTTGATGCCAACATAAACATGCATAGAAGTATAAGAAGTTTCATTCTATAAATTAATTTTGAAAATACCATCTATCAATGTACCATTTCCAATAAGTTTAGATTTATAATATAAACTTAATATAGTGTCTAAAATATTAAAGGAAAATCCCAATGATACAAGCCTTGAAACGAAAATTAAATTCCTTGAAAAACTAGGAACATAAAATGTCTTTTCCAACTCTAAAATAAAATTTTAGTGAGCTTCATGGATGAAAACTTCATTATCAAGGTGCTAGCCAATGCCTTGTCTAATGACTTAAATTATTCATCAATGGACTTTCAACAAAGCATGCACATTGTCATACTATTCCAATGAACCATGCATACCAATTGAGATCTTGGTTTTTATGAACATGACATAGAGGCAATTAGATATTCGAATGGTTCATAGCAGGTGATTCATCCTTATGGATAGCATAATCAATGTCCATCCAGCCTAAATGAAGAAGAATTCTCTCATTCCATACCTTATAATTATCATCTTTTAATTTAAGAATGTCACATCTAAAATTAGAGCAGCTTACAGCTTGTATAACTACATAATCAAACATGCTTATGTAACTAAATTTGAGGTTAAAATTCCATAAGACATGTTTACCAATGTAAATCATGAAAAATATGAATCAAATGACATAAAATTTCCTATGGGCTAAAGTTTAATTCAAACAGATTCATATATCCTTACGATGAAACTATTAAATTATATTCCTTTTCTTAATTTCTATGGGTAAATTAAGAAAAATAATTTAACATATCATCCTAATTAATCATATCAAATACAATAAAAAATCCTATGCGATAAAATTTATCATATTACATATGATTAATCACAATGTTTAATGTTGTGTATCATATGTGATCCAAAAGCTCTTAGTACATAATTTTGCATAATTAAAGATGCTATGGCTACTCTCTAATTATACAAAATTATATAGATCATTTGTTATAATTCATATGCAAAAAATGATACGTATACAAAAATATTCATGAAATTGATAAATTACCAAACTCAACATGGTAGAAACATAATTCATTCAATTATTCCAACCTAAGGTGCCCAGGTGGAGGCCAAAGCACCAAAAGAAAACCCTATAAAATGACATTAATTCATTGGCCGACATGAAAAAAACACCAGGAATCATAATAACAATGATGAATATTAGATATGCAAGCCAAAATGGAAAAAACACATACATAATTCACAGAATCTAGCTATACGTAGAGGGAATAAACATCTATTAGCCTTAAGACCACTCAAGTTAAACCAAATTATGCTCAACCTTTGAAAACATTTACATAACAATAGGCTATTGCAGGCCAATGATGTAGACAGCAAACTATTGCATGAGGAAAAATTGTAGACATCACAACCAGACAAGCTCTCCAAAACAACAAAAGAAAATATCCTCATTGCCACAACAATAATGGTTTCTATTTTCTAGTTCTACAGTGCACAAGAATGCATTAAAACATCAAAGTGAAATCTCTTTTACCAAGCATAAACCAAAAGTGAGTAATCTTCCTCAAACTACAAAGCACAAAAATATTTTTTTTAAAAAAACACTATTTCCATATTGCACCATCATAAAAAATTACATCAAGATAGAGATCTAAGGATTTAATACCAAATGTAAGAAAATAATTATGTAGAAAACTAGATGTCACAAGTAATCGAAGTAATCAAATGTAATCAAAGTACATAAAAGCGAATGGCACAAGAAATTCACATGCATAAATAATTGGAAATGCACAATTCTTGAGAAAATGAAACTAACCTTTAGCCATTGATGCCTTAGATTAAATTTGGTGTTATGATTCTTCTTTCACATGGGTGCTCTACAATGATAGTGTATGCAATCTTCAAGCATCTGTGAAACAGACTAGAATTGCAATCCTGCTATGATTCATGATGCCTTTGTTCTCCCATCAAGAATGAATTTATAGGCCATGGAATCAGTTACCATAAAAGACCCAATGCCAATGTGTAAAAATGCATTACTCGATATGGAAACCACCTTGATATGTTAACCGACTCATAAAAATTCGTTAGTGGGCATGGTTGCCACTTTCATGCATTAACTAACCCATACAAATGCATTAGTTGGCATGGTGACTACTTTTATACATTAACTAACCCATAAAATGCATTAATGGGGATGGTGGCCACTTTCATACACTAACAAATGCATAAAGTGTGTTAGTGGGTAACGCATGCTACAAACTAACCATGCCATCCCTAATCTATAAATAGAGAGCCACTACTGCATAATCTTACACAAAAATCACTTAAGAGCATTATTGCCATAATTTGGCTAGTGTGTTACATAGAATTATGAGAGAAAGCAATAAACATGATTGATTTCATGAATATCTATTTTATTTTTGTAACTAATACTATGCTACATTGTGGATTTTCATGTTGTCTTATTGGTATTATCAATCATAATTTCCAAGTCTATTAATGATGATTTTGTGCTTTAGGTGGTGCAGTACTTTATTGCAGATGGAGAGTCAAGTAGAGTAGAGATGGAGATTGATATTGCTAACATTTGGAAGCCTCTGTCCTCCAAGAATCTAATCCAAGATGAGATTAATGAAGGTTTGGATATGGTAACTTCTACTGCTAGTGCATCAAATTTTGGCAAAGTAACTAGGGAAATAGGTGCTAGGGTATTAAAGGAATCCCTAAAAGGTGTAGTAGCAAAAACAAGAGTGGGAGGTCTAATTAAAAAGAAACTTGACTTCAAAGATCCTCCTAATCATAATCATGTGGCTATAGAGCCCATGGTAACTTGTTTTTATCACTACACCCAATTTTCAAAGTTGAAGGAAGGTGATAAATTCATTGTTGAGCACAAGATTTTCAAATCCAATGATACTAAAAAATATAGGTTTTGCATTCTAAGGAAGAATAATCCTCCTCCTGCTATAGGAGCACCTCCAGCCTCCCAACTATAAGCTAAAAAAGAAACATTAAAGTAACCCTCCAATAATGATTCCTCCATTAGTGGTCACCTACCTACCAACCATGCATGATGAAACACTAGGAAATTAGGAAAATATTATATACTATGTACGTCTATGTTCAAGCTGTTGATGCATAAATTTTGGATGCACCAACACCAGGAAAAATCTCATTTAAATACATTATTTCCTAGGGCTCCTTCCATATAGGTATGAAAACTCAGGAATAATCTTAGTTGAAGAGGGCTATGTAACATTTAGAAAGTAAAGCAAACAAAAAAATTGGGGGAATTTAAATTGGATAATTGTCTTAAACTTCAAGTCTTCATAAAAATATAGTAGGTAACTAGAAAATTTAAACTTTCCCCTAGTCCTTGCTGCTACTGCCAGTGGTGCCCACTGCTAGGTAGGAAGACCTCGACTACCACCAGAGGGAGAGAGAGAGATCCGTTCCACTACTACTAGCCAAATAGTTGATGCATATACCATTTTCACACTATCTACCACCATCTATGAATGTCCCTATTACCAAGAAGGAGAGAGAGGTCGTTCCTACTACAAGAATGTTGCCATCCCTACTATAGTTGCTAACGTCAACCATGCAAGAGCTTGTTGCATGTGTCGTCATTCACCATGCATTGTCTAGGTCACCTGCTGACTATTATGAGTAACATGCCTATTGACCATCATTGAGAAGGAGGAAAAATAAGACCTCACAAGCCCAACTACTCTTGACACTTATAAAGTTAGTACCATTAGAAGCTCCTAACACTTACCATGTAGTCACCTCAAGTGCACATTGTTATTATCAAAGAGAGAAAGAAGAGAGAACCCTACTATAGTTTCTAACTTCCACTACACACTTACACTATCTACTGATGCACCTGTAGGAGTGAGGGGAGGCTAATAACTCCACTCCACTATTGACTACGTTGCTTGTCATTGTTACATGCTACTACCACCATTAAAATTCATAGTTTTATCCACTGTCGTCTATTAGGGAAAGGAGGAGAGAGAGAGAGATGTCACTGCTATTCACTTTACATGTTGTAGACACATCATTCATAGCCTCTATTTCCTAGTATGTACACCATTCTATTTTCCACACATGCCACCAAAAAGAGGAGAGTCTAGACCCTAATGAGAGAGAGGTTGGTCCCTAATGTGAGAGAGAGGTTGGCCCCCAATGTAAAAGAGAGGCTAGCTATAATGTTCTCCCTTTACTTTCCCTCTCTGTTATCCTTTTATAGTAGCTTTTCTAGTAGTTTTAAATGTCCATGTCCCATGTTGGTTTCGGTTACCACCCGCTATTAGTTACTGCAATCATAACTTCCACGCTGATAGTTACCACCACTCACTTGGTATAACTGCGACCATGTCCCACTTCACCCACCACCTTTGTAACTCTCACCACTATCACCATGTTCTTCATCATATCCACCATCGTTTACAACCACATCCCACATCTCTGCATAACTCATGTAACTCCCAACACCACCACCATTAGTTACACCACCTCTATGATTGTTACATAACCCATGTTCTACATCACCTAGGTCATTACATCCACACCATCATGGCATGGCAATGTAACCATTATCACAAGCTTGCCATTATGAATTAAGCCCTATGACATGTTGGTACAAATTAACTTTCTTTGTGCTCAATGCCAATAGATTAGACTTTTTGTTCATGGCCCTGTGCTTAGCATAGGTGATGTTGGCATCAACACTTAGCCCCCAAACTAGAAATTTCATGCAAGTGCAAGGAATAGCACAACCATAGAAATATTAAAAGGAGATGCATAAGACAGAAGACAAAAGTTAGGACACATGTGAGCACTGCCAAAATTAGAAATGGGAAAAGAAGGTTTAAGATTCTAGTAATGATAATGATAATATTTAGAAAATAGGAAGCATCAAATTTTTTTTTAAAAAAAGGTAGAAAATAAAGGGTTTGGAGACAGAGGTTTTCAATAAGGAGTATAAAAAATAAAATTTATAGGAACCAATAGTTTTGAAATATAAACAAAACAGGATCAAAAAATGGAAAAACAAAGGCTAGAAAAATGGTCCTCCTTCTAGCACCAAAAAGGTGTTGATGCATAGCTTTTAAACTCACCAAAACTAAGAAAAAAAACTCATTTGAGAAGACTATTGCCTAGGACACCTCTTGTATGTGTATGAAAACCTAGAAATAGTTTCAGTTGGAGAGGGCTATGTGATGTTCAAAAACTAACATAAACCAAAAAAGAATCAGGGGAATTTAAATTGGATAACTGTCTTGAACTTTAGGACTTCATGAAAATATAGTAGGTAATGATAAAATTTAAACTTTTCCATAGTCCCTACTACTATTATCAGTGATGTCCACTATTGAGTAAAAAAACCTTGACTACCATCAAAGAGGGAGAAGGAGAGAGATTTATTCCACTGCTGCTGGCTAGAAAGCTGATGCATCTACCACTATCATGCTATCTACTACTATCTACATGTGCTTCCACTACTAGGAAAGAGAGAGAGGTCATTCCTACTATAGGAATGTTGCCACCCCTTGGCCTCTATTGGTGGTAGAGAGACCACCTACTATAGTTGCTGACATCAACTATGTAAGAGCCTGCTGCACGCGTCACTAGTTTCCATGTGTTATTTGTGTCACTTGCTAGCTACCATGAGTCATGCACCTATTGACTATCATTGGGAGGAAGGAAAAATAGAACCTCACATGCCCCATTTCTTCTAATGCTTGCAATGTTGCTACCATCAGAAGCTTTTGATGTGTTCCATGCAGTCACCTAATGCACACACTATTGTTGCCAAAGAGAGAAAGAAGAGAGAACCCTGCTATAGTTACTGACTACCACTACATGCCTGTGCTATCTGCTAACACACTTGTAGGAGCGAGGGAAGGTTGAGAGATCCACTCCACTATTGACTACACTGCCTACCATCATTACGTGCTGCTACTACCATTGCAATTCATTGTTCTATCCACCATCATCTACTAGGAAAGTGATGAGTAGTGAGGTACCTCTATGCTCAACCATACAAATATGAACATATATGTGTGATTTGGTCGAACTCCATATATGGACTAGTTGTCACCTAGATAGTTATATGTTAATCGTAGTTCGTTGTCTTCCCACTTGGACTAGTATTTGCTTTGTCATGTATGGTTTAGTTTAGAGTGAGGTGTATGATGTGATCCCTACTACTATGCTACTCTTAAGGACAAGAAGAGATAACTTAACTAAGCTAATGGGCAATAAGAAATAATATCTAAGCTCGTCTAAGTGTGATGAGCATATGCCCTTTATCATCCATACACATCTTTGACTTCAAGTACTACTTCTGGGATTACCAAGCGCACATCACTCGAAGCACTACTCAATATGCTACTAGGTTTCCACATAGTTACATTTAAACGTTCATGATTAAGGTATACTCATTCCATGTTAATGATAGGAATAGTAAATGATGATAAAAGAAATATTAACCAAGAAAAAATCAATAAATAATCAACAATTAAAACAATTAAAAGCTAAGTGAATGTTGCAATGATGGAGTAATCTTGATCTTTATTATCGATCGTGTGCATATCCAAGTACATCACACTCAAACAAAGGTTCTGTACAATTACAAGCATCACACTATGGGCATGCACTAAGAATAAATGAAAGCTAAACTACCATAAGAAAAGAACTTCTAACTCTCTAATGATCTAACTACTCCTTCAGTATGCATCTGAGTGATATAACAAAGGTTCTGTACAATTACAAGAATCACACTATGGGCATGCACTAAGAATAACTGAAAGCTAAACTGCCATAAGAAAAGAACTTCTAACTCTCTAATGATCTAACTACTCCTTCACTATGCATCTAAGTGATATATTTATAGCCTAACATTGGAATCATGATATCGTGTATATGATATCATATCTAGGCTATGATATTGTGTACTCGATATCGCATCCTTGATATTAGGGCCTAGCAAACCATGACTCATCATATCCCCACGATTATATAAAAACTCATCCTCAAGTCAAACAAAATGAAAAATAAGTTCATTTGATTACAAATAGTGGATGGGTATGGGATTATTTATCGACCATGGACTTTTTCATGCCATAGTGTGGGACTAAATAAAATTTGGATACAAATACAAAATAAAAAACTTGTGGAACTCATGTGATTCTTGGTGGTGGTGGCTCCTCCATGGATGCCTTTCCTTTGTCTCGTGCTCTAGGATTTTGAAATTGATACTTTTGAAGAAGCACCTAAAGTTTCTCCTCTTCTGTCCAAGGATCATGAGCTATCCATGTTGATGTTCCAATGTTTGATGGAGCTAGCACTTCCGATGGACACAGTAGCTGCAGAAACATTTGATTGCCCTTGACATACCATGCCACAAATAGTCATCATTCCTCTTCATAGGCTCTGGCTTTATCTTTAAGTTCCTAGTAATCTGTAAGCTATCAAGCCAAATTTTCTACTACATTGTTTTACCTTGGTAGCTAGCCTTTACCACCTCCAATTCAAAGTTTTCCACCTCTAATCTTTGTAATGTTTTCTTATGTTCTGAAAACTCTATCTCATATTTAGCATAGCTAGCAACTACCTACTTCTCAAGCTTAGTTCTTGAGCATCCTACTATTAACATGGCCCACTTGGCATATTGTAGATTTTCCAACTCCATGTATTCTTTGAGATGGTGAATCTATAGGTCTTGACTTTTTAAGTTCACCTGATGGGCAAGGGAATAAGTATCCAAAATGGCTTGCCAATCAGTATTTTGAGCATTGAGGGAGTTCATATGTGCCTTGGTCATTCAGAGTTCCTTCTTAATGATTTTCTTGTACATGTTCACCTAGTTGCAGAAGTGCTCCTTTAATCTTTCATGCTTCTTAGCCTTATTTTTCCATGCACTTATTTCAATAGTTGTCTTCTGTCAGATGGTGCATACCTCCTCCATTAAGAGGATTTTTTTTCTCTAGCTAAGCGACTTATACCTTGGTTGACTCTTATTAATTGCTCTCACATTTATTGGAAACTTTCTTTGAGAATTTTCATCTATTTCTCAACTATCATCAACCAAATATTTTCAGCAACAAGTAGTTTATTCTCTTCTTATAAGTCCTTGAGAGCTTTAACATGTGCATACGTCTAAGCTTCTACTTTTGAAGCATCCCAATTAACCTTATCCTTTTTCATCACTACCCTTTTATTCTCCACTATAAATTCATTCAATTGCTCTATTTTAAAGGATTATAACTGATTGACTATAACAAGTTGGGATAGCTCTCGCCATTTAGCTTGTAGGACAACAAACTTTTCTTAGAGTCTCTACAACTTGTCTTCTGCATGTTTGGCCCTAATCTCAACCATGATCAGCTTCCCTTTAGTGGAAATGAGGTTTGATTGCATGGTTGTAACATCTTGGGGAATGTCAAACAAGGATGTCATAACTTGTCCTATTTGTAGCAAGCAATCCAAAGCATCCTCATGTTCCATAGAAGTCATTGAGGTACTGGCCAAAACTTGAGCATCACATGCTCCTATGAAATTAACTAGTAGCATAATAGGGATGTTAAATAATTCTTTGATGTGATCCGTGATCACCTCTACTACTCTAGCTACATCCTAATGTTTCATGACCACCACTATGGCACCTTCACCAATTTTTAATTGCACTTGGAATGATGTAGCATTTTTAGAGATCTGTTGTGACCAATGTGATTTCCCTCCTCCTGATTGAATTGAGACCTCATCCCTTGTAGAATCAATTGATATGGTCAGTCATTTAGCATTATCAATAACCTTGAAGAGATTGGCCTCGTCTCTACTTCCCTAACTAACTATCTTAGTGATGGCTCTGAGATGGTTCATCAATGGTTGGTAATCTTACAACAGTGGTGGTAGTTAGTGGTCTTACTAGCCTATGGGTTACATGCTAGGCCCTACTTCTTGTTGTTGTCTAGGCCTTGTGTCTAAAAGTTGGCTAGGCCCTGCTGTTTGAGGTGTAGTGGGTCCAACCATCTATTCTTGTTCAAGCTCCAATATCTTACCAACATCTTTTCTTGGTGCTAGTGGCTTGAGTAATTCAAAATATGAAGCATTCAGAGCTTTTCTAAGCATGTCATTGGTGTACCCTAGAATTCTAGCATGCCAACATAGCTTCTTAATTAGACATGGAAAGGGTAGTGTAAGATTTTCTATCTTCTATTCTTCAAATCACTTCAATATTTCTGTTAAATATAGATGAGGCAAATTGGCATCAACCTTGCCAATCAAAATTGCACTTCCTCTTGTTGCATAGGTAGAAATTTTGTTTAACCCCTTTGTTGGGAAAATATGATAGGTGCCAATTTTAAAGTTTCTTCAAGGGTTAATTCTCCACATGTTTTATCTTTTTTTCCATACACCCTTTTTAACAATAGCTTCCTTGCATCTGCATCAGAGCAAGTGGACAAATGAGCAACTTTGGGTCCTCTATTTAGAAGATTCAAAACTTTTACAATGGCCTTTGTGGAGAAAGCTACTAAAATTCCACCAATATCAATGGTGGTGCCCCCCTCTTTATTGTGCCAAAATTGATATGTTTCACCCAAATACCATTCTCCACTTTCTAAGAGGATAGGCAATAATGGAGGTCCCTTAAGTAGATCCTTGACTGGTTTAGGAGAAAATTTGGTAAAAGGCCCAAAATTAAGTTCCACAATCACAGCAGAGGATGTAGACTTTGTCCAAATGGCTTGAACACATTCTAGGGACAACATGTGGTGTTGTCCTTTTTTTGGCACCCTAACCTCTCCAACTTCTGCTTAGCCATATTATGCAATGATAGGAGTTTCTTGATGGATGCTTAATGATTGTGCCTCTTGCTTTGCATGTTCCACATGAGGTCCTTGGCCTCTACCTCCTCTTGGGCATGTAGTTGCACTTTGAGAAGGTCCTCCTTGTTGTCCTCTTTTAGGAGCCATCTATAATAACACAAAAAGAAATTGTTAGTAAGGTTACTTAAAGAAATGTAATTATATTATACCTTACTCATTGATTTTAATAAATGTTTAATTCTTTGCTTAGTGTGATTCTAAAGTTATAAATTTTTCAAGGAAGTTGCCCTAAAAGTTTAATGTTGAACCTGATCTATTGAGGTGGCACATATAATAACTTAGATAACTTGGGTGAAGGGAGAAAATTAGTTTGGCATGAATTTCTAATAGTACTTACCCCTATGATATCCTTCGAGTGATAACAAATTTCAAAAAAAAATTATGCACAAGTTCTATAGTACCCCTTCCCCACAACTAAGTTAAACACTCTAGGTTTAATTAGGATCACTCAAAAACGAAATCAGAGTGTTGAAGAGAAAAATATTGGAAGTTGAATTTATACTCGCAAAGCTTCAAAACTCATGGAAGAAAATTTGAACTCCCCTCACATCAACTATTGAAAATGACTTGTGTAGTATGCAAGGGTCCCATATATATACTTTGTATGAACCCAATATCACATACACAATAGTGTGTACTTGATATCGCGTTCCAACCAAGATGGGGTACTTAGTAGAATTGTTGATTGTTTGATTTTTTGGGGCCAAAATTTAATGATTTGAGGTAGATTCAAAAGGTCTAGGGTAATTGCAAGTGGGAATTGAGGCATCGAAAGTGTAATGAAGTAGAGTCATACAATGAAATTATTTGAACAAGATGAGGAAAAAGGACCTATAGTAATTCTAAGGAACATTTGATTAAAATGATGACAAAGAAAAGAATAGATTTGGCAATGAAGTACTCAAAGGGTATAAAATGATGTGGTGGTGTGCAACAAGTACAAATTACAAAAGTTAAATAAGTGCATCCTCCCCAAAGTAGGTTCCATCCTATCATGCCCTTGAGTAACCACACCTTAAAATGTCCATAAGCACTAGAAGGGTTAAATGCAATCCACACCTGTGCAACAAAACACACACATGTTAATTACCACCGCAATGAAGTATGAATTCTATGCCACACAAGATACAAGGTAGAAGTATCTAGACCATGAGATGTGATGAATTGTAGAAAGGATTGTAGAGATCAGGATGTGAGGTAACTTACCATGGGCACAATGAATCCTAAGTGTTTTGCATGATTAAAGTACCATTAGCCTTTTGATCCAAGATCAAAACCAAGTCCATCCTTCTGATCAGTGACATTGCATTGTTTCATCCCAATGATAGACAACCATAAGAGAATCATGACAGTAATTTGTATGATCACTTGGCATTTTCTACAAGGGAGGAGTGATTTGAAATTTTTTTAGCACATTTTTCTTGTACTTTTCTTCTCTACTTCTCTTCTCTCTTTTCTTCCTTGCTTTCTTCTTCTTTTCTTTTTCTTCTCTAACCACTTTTGCACTTTGTATTTTCCAAAGGTGATCTAGAGAAGCCACCAGCCTTTAGGCATGGATGCATGTCTTTCCAGTGGGACCCCCAAGAATACCATCAAGTTCCTTTATTGAGTGCCTTTATAAAAACTCTTACTCTCATTGTTCATTAGATCTATAAGGATCTTAGTACAACCAAGCTGCATGATAGCACATATATGAAACACCATCAACTTTGGGCTTTAGCATTGCAACTACAAATTTTTCTAAGTGTTAAAAGTTGGAAAATTTGTCTAAGTGTTGGGTTACGCTCTAGAGAGTAGCCAATGTAGCACTGCAAAGAAGCATTCGACAACCTCCAAAAGCATCTAGAGCTCAGCATTAGCCTTCACCTCGACTCAACACTCCCCTAACAATTGGCATTCCCTGACTATTGGCATTCCCTAATTGTTGGCATTCCATGACTATTGGAATTCCTTGACTGTTGACATTCCCTAACTATTGGCATTCCTTGACTATTGGCATTTAATTCCATGGGAAAACGAGACCCAGAGCACACCATACCAGTAAAGAGGCATAGTTGCATATCATATCCTACTATAGCCCCATTGCAACCCTATAGCACACTGCATGGTACACTACACCAACCAACCTGGTAGGCACAGTTCATCACAGCGAGCACCAGACTTCATGGCTTGACACCAGCAAGACTATGTCTATGCTTCCAGTATGCCTATTATACACTATGTACCTTTTGAGACCTTTTTGGAGTTAAATTCACTTCCATTTGGGGTGGTGTACCATTTCTCTCTCCCATTTCTACCATTTTCTTACACTTTTTCTTGCATCTTTCTACACTTTTTCATGCATCATCACACTGTACTATGTATTGTTTGCATTTGCATTTTAGCTAATCATGCCATCTCCCAATTGTATCCACCACTCTGGTTGCAACCAGCAAAGTCCCTATTCAATCAACAAGATTATTTAGGGCACTCCACCTTCATTTCCAGCAAGGCCCTCATGTAGAGGTGGGGTTAAGTCTATGAGTCCATTGATCCCTCAGTGATTCCAACCACTAACATTTTTAATCATCATAGTTTTCTAGCACTAGAATGAGGGCCTTGCCATTTCCTTCTACATTTTCTGATTGTTGTCCTGCATGCTCTCTCCACCACTAGTTGGTGTAGATCGATCCCAGTTGTTGGTTCCCCTAGAACCCCACAGGAAAAAAGTCCAAACGTATCCATTGCATTCAAAAATCTAGATGTTTTGGAGAGCATAACAAGTTCTTAGAGTGTAGTAGCCTCCAGCGTAGTCAACGTAGCACCAAAGTTAGCCATTTTTAGTAGCTTTCATAGTTAGCATTTTTTCTACATTTCCATACTTAGCATTTTTTCTACATTTTCATACTTAGCATTTTTTCTACAATTTTCCACTTAGTCACTTTTTTGCAATTTCCATACTTAGTCAATTTTTTTTGTAGTTTTCAAACTTAGCCATTTTTATTTTTATTTTTTTTCATTTTTATACTTAGCCATTTTTTTGCTACTAGCAGGCTTAGTCATTTTTCTATTATTTTCAAATTTATCTATTTTTGCAAATAGTAACTCTCACAACCTAATCTGTGAAAATGAATCTAGATCAACCTTCCACATTGGTGTCTAATACATTTGACACCACGATCCACCCAAAGCATGCTGCACTAAGCCACAAACAATACAATTTTATTTGTGCCAAAATCTAAGCAGGATTACAAGTGGATCACCTCGACCTAGAGGCAAAACAAGACTATGAACGAGTCCACTAGAATGGATGGGAGTGCAATCCCTCCTTATTCAAAATAATCCCATTCACAAATTCCTACCACCAGCTATTGTCCTAACTCATTCGTGCAAATGATCAGGATACAGGGACAAGCCATGAGGAAGCCTCACAAGAGGAAGAAGATGAGTTTGAGGCCTACTCTAAATGTGAGAGCCCCCTCTATACTATCTTCCAACAACTACTCCCTAGTATAGCCCCTCTTCGGTTTGGTTCACCTATCCTCTCCAAGATGGTAACCATGCCAATTTAGGCTTCTTTTCAAGAAACCACTACATTTCCCCAACCCTATGCTCACATGGGGGCCACCTCCCAACCCTAGACAGTTCAAGCATCTCACATCCCGCGTGTCTCATCAATGTCCACAGTGTCTATCCAACCCGCTTATGTGTAGTCCACCTCAATCACTATGCCCATCCCTCAACCAACACATCAACCAAACCCATCCACTATGATGTAAAACTGGCAACACCCATCCGCTATGATGTTAAACTGGTAACACCTATCCACTACAATGTTAAACTACCAAACTCCCCCAACCAACAATCCAAACCTACATCATATGCCCAACACAATCCCAGTTAATGTAACTAGCTACCACATTCCCAAGCTTGGATCATTCATTCCAGCTAATCCAAAGCTTGACATAGGAGATCAATTGACTCAAGGCTACCTCCTTTAACACCATCAAGGTGGTAGACTTCTACTAGGATGATCTCATATGTCCTACAGTACCACCTCTAACTCTTCCAACTAAGGTCCAATTGCCTCAACTCACCAAGTACAACAATGAAGGTGACCCCAATGCACACTTGGTCACATTTTGATCTAAGTGCCTACTCCTTCAAGCCTAGCCACATGTCATCATCTGTGTGTTTCCCATGTCACTCACTAGCAAGGACTTAGACTAGTATCATGTGCTACCCAAGGCCTCAATCTCTTCTTTAGAGGATCTCATAAGCCAATTTTTGAGACACTTTAGGTACAACCTAAAGCCTAAAGCAACCCTTGACCAACTCATGTAAGTCAAGTAGGGGCCCCTAGAGCCCATGCCAAAATTTCTCCAACATTGAAATGTTGCATTGAATAAAATGTATGAACCCTAGTAGAGATGCACCTACTAGCCATTTTTAAGAATGCAATGAACAACTTCATCAAGTCTAAACTATACTATCTAGCCCCAAATTCTCTCAGCCAAGCCTTTGCCCAAATGAAGGGCATAGAGGAGGTAGCACAAGCTAGCAATGACCTAGCCTACATGGCCTACAGAAATCAACATGTGCACAAGCAAAATGCAATAGTAGAAATAGTGGTCTCAAGCACAAAAGCAACCAATTGAAGCCGAATAGCTAAGCAACCTAAGGCCCTAGCTCACAAAGCTGTCAACTCTAATACCAAATCACCTACATCAGCAGGGGCCATCCCAAGGCCCAACTTTGAGTGCAAGGATTGCTCAAAGTATACATCACTACCAATGGAACCCTCTAAACTACTGGAGTAACTCTTGAAAGTTGGGAAAATCTAACACAAACATGTATCGAGGATTACCCACCAAAAACATGAAAGGTACTGCGAACTACTAAGGAACCCCACCTTAGCAGTACCAAATAAGCCCCCAATCCTACAACATTTTCAACTAGATTAATACCATCATTACCACCATCTATCTAGTCATAGTATGGACAATTGTCATGCTTTGTAGGATGACCTACAAAGAATGATAGAATAGGGTCAACTGGTGCTCAACATAGTGAGCCAATCCAACATAGACGATGCCCCCTATGTCTACATCAACATAGGTGGAAAGTCTAAACCTACATAACAACCTTTTGTGATCTACATTCCTTCCAACAAGGCAAGGATCCCCTTGGCCTCCACAAGCAAGCAACCTCCCTTTGTTATCAAAGTACCACCTCAGGCACCCACAACACCCTTTGTGCTCAAGGTTCCAAACCAACTATCTACTAAGATGTTAAACTAGCATGACACAGCAACAACAACCGCTATGTAACCTTTCTTCATCAAGGTGCCACAACAAGTTGGCCCGCAACAACTCCTAAACCATCATTTTTCATAAGGATTCCACAACATGATGGCCCCTCACCTACCCAAACCCCAATAGTGGGCAACATCTCGACCTCTCCTCCTTCAAAGGCCAACCCCACTAACAACTTGGGTAGGCCTACCAAATGGCAACACAAGAAAATAAAAAAGCATCTTACAACCCCCATGGCTAAAGAAAAGGTCATTACCAGTAAGCAACAACCAAATGCTAGGGCCCCTGCCCCCAAGCAATCCAAGCCGAAGTCCCCTCCACAAGAGATCCATCTCTCAAGCCACATGGAGGAAGTTAAGGTGAACATAACGATTGATGACAAGGACTTCGTAGTTGCACTAACCTAGGTGAAACAAATGCTCAAGAAAAAGAACACAATGTTGAGCTTGTATGATCTAGTCATGACCTCATCTACTCACTGCCAACCATTGGCCTGAATGTTGGCCTCCATTTCTATTATAGAGGACATGTCTACAGATGAGACATCCATCCATGCAATGGTGTTGGCCCCTACACCACAACATCCCTAGTATTGCACAACGATTCAATCAAGGTTAATCCTAAACAAGGGAAGGTCACACAGCTCCACTATTCATTAGCATATGTGTTGGGTAGTGCATGATCTATAGAGTGCATGTCGATGATGGTGCAGCAACAAACGTAGTCCTGTACTTCATCATTGACAAGCTAGGCCTAGTAGATGAAATCAGGCCAACCAAAATTGCATGTCTAAAATCCTTCAACAAATCATGTGTCACCATCAAGGGTATGATCAACTTATCCTTCATGGCAAGAGAGCAATTCCCCACTAGCATAAATTTCACTATCATAGAGGAGATGCCAAGCTTCAACCTAATCTTAGGTAGGCCTTGGCTAGATCAACTATGGGCCATCTTCTCTCCCATCCACCAAGAATTCCACCTTCCATACAAAGGTGGTCTAGTTATCATCAATGGTGATAATGCCTCCTCTTTGGCTATCCACAACATAGACATGGCACAAGTGTTGAAGGTGGAGTTTCTTGGTGATGCATCTATGGGAACTAATGTAATGCCTAAGGCTAACACACTTGAATGAGAGGTTGAAGACAATAGCCTCCCAAAGGATCCTAAGCCTTGTGCACCCCCTGATCCATGTCCGGTTAGGAAGCAACTACATGAACAAGACTTTTCCTTGGCCAAAAATGTGCTAGGTGCCTGCCTACCCCTTGCCTCCACTTGCCATGCATTTTTTACTTTTGTCTACATCACACTAGCCTATGCATTTACATTTTTCCTACTCACTTAGATCACACATTTCACTTTTTTTACACATTTCTACTTTATTTACACATTCATCAACTTAACTTACACATTGCATTTGAAAAACATCAAAAATACATAAAAAAAAACATAAAACTACAAAAAGACCTTAAACTAGCCCACAGCCCTCAATAGCCTAAAACTATCACTTTTTATACTGTTTTCCTTTCATTCATGCATTTTAACAAGTGCTTCTTGATGTTTTTTTTCTACAGCATGACTATGCATGCAGAATTGCACCTCACACAAGAAAGGTGAGCACTCATCTACCATGATGCAAAAAACTAGCAAAGACAATTCGCTATGACTATAAACTAGCACAAATCATCCTTGGGTCATTATGTTAAACTGACACAACATCCACCATCCACTATGACATTAAACTAGCACCCAGTAGTCTACTAAGACTATAAAGTAGCACATCAGAGTTTGCTAGGATCTTAAACTAGTTTCACAGCTTGCCAAGACATTAAATTGGCATGTTGCTGATCTATTGGAGCACTTTCCATTGGTGAAACCCTTGTGGCACTTACAACATCATCACCTCTCATCATTCTGCTAATCTTTTGAAGCACCTGCCATTGGTGCAGCCTTTGGAGCACTTGCAACATCATCACCCTAGCACTTTCACTAACTTCCTAAGCACTTGCAACTGGTGGAGCAATTGACACATTTGCAACATCTTCATGTCTAACACTTGTAGCATCTTCACATCTAGAATTTACACTTGCATTTCATGTTGTGTGATTTTCTTGT
Source organism: Gnetum montanum (assembly GCA_015680685.1). Classification (NCBI taxonomy): domain Eukaryota; kingdom Viridiplantae; phylum Streptophyta; class Gnetopsida; order Gnetales; family Gnetaceae; genus Gnetum; species Gnetum montanum. The sequence continues at coordinate 82,287 of MNCI01027357.1, forward strand.
CTTCTCAGACTTGTGTTTGCAAGATAAAGCACTAGAGGTAGTTGTGCAAAGATGCATCTCATCGCAACAGCAAGTTGTCACATTACTCCGATGTGCATGATTGGACTAGTTAAGCCACTCAAGAGTGCACATCCCCCTCACCCTATTAAAGCCTATGCACATGCACTCCTTCATCCCAATATCCCCTCATCCCCCACATACTCACTATTGCACATCCCTCTGATACATACACATAGTAACGCATATGGCATTCTCTTCATGTCAACCGTAGAACCCATGGTAGACATAAATCAACTCATCCCATGGGGAGCCTCTATTGGCTATTCAAGACCCAAGTGGATGTAACAGACCTCATCCCTTGGTGGAAACACTTCTCCTACATACATGACATGGTTGCATCAAGGCAAAGCCCATTTACTCAATGGCCAACACCTTGCAACTAGCATTTAGCAGTAAGTAGAACCCAATGTAGGTTCACCTTGCAACAAAGAAAAGAAGAAGAAAAAAATTAAAATGAAAATGAAAAAGAAAGAAAAAAAGAGAGAGCAAAAAATGGAAAAAAAAAGAAAAAGAAATAGGAAAAGGCACATCCCCAAGAAAATTGATAGTGCTACAACTTTGCAATTGGTCTAGCCTTGGATTGACTTTGACTCTCTCATGAGCACTCTAACAAGAGGTCAATGTTTCAAGGGCAAGCCACTTCATGCCATGATCACCATCAGCTATGCTAACTTTGCATATTGCATCAAGCTACACTATTTGCATTTTATTTCCTCTACTTGCATTTCACCTCCCTGGCACATTACCTACACACCTTGTCCCAACATGTCCTTATTTCCTTAAAACTCTTGAGCATGGTGGAACAACACCCAATCTGGTACTGACAAGAAATGTTGGTGCCATGTTTACTGTGGTGTTTTGTAATTCTTTTTTAACATCTAACAAGCCACTCCTCTAGACATCAACAAAGAGGGGTCATTGAAACACCACCAATTTTGGGCTTTAGCATTACAACTACAAATTTGTCTAAGTGTTGGGTTATGCTCTAGAGCGTAGCTAGCGTAGCACTGTAGAGAAGCCTTTGCCAGCCTTCAAATCTCAACATTAGCCTTCACCTCAGCTCCAGCACTCCATTGATGGTTGGCATTCCCTAACTATTAGCATTCCCCAGCTATTGGCATTCCCTAACTATTGACATTCTCTAACTATTAGCATTCCCAAGTGGTTGGCATTCCTTGGACATGAGCATTTTTAAGCACTTGGCATTTAGCATTTTTGGCATCTTGGCACTTAACTCCATGGATGAACAAGATCCAAAGCACACCATACCGGCAAAGAAGTAGAGTTGCACATCACGGCCAACTGCAGCCCCATTGTAGCCCTGCAACACATTGCATGGTACACTACAATTACCAACCTAGCAAACACGGTTCATCATAGTGAGCATCAAACTTCATGTCTCAACACCACCAACACTGTAACTACACTTCCACTATGTCTATTGTACACTTTGTACCTTCTAAGACCTTTTTAAAGTTAACTATGCTTCCATTTGGGGTGGTGTTTCATTTTTCTCTCCCGTTTCTAGCATTTTCTCGCATTTTTTCTTGCATATTTCTACAATTTTCACACATCATCACATTGTACTACATATTTTTTGCATTTTCATTATGGCTAATCACACCACCCCTTGGTTGCATCCACCACCCTGGTTGCAACTAGCAAAGTCCCTATTTGATCGACAAGACCATTTAGGGTGCTCCACCTTTGTTTCTAGCAAGGCCCTCACGCAGAGGTGGGGTTAAGGCTATGTGTCCTTTGATCCCTCAATGGTTTCAGCCATTCACATTTTTGTTCATCACAATATAGATGTCACCAAAGAGAATTCACAAGTCCCATTGATTTCACACCCTTTCCATTCCCTCTTAGTCCATCACTCTTCGCTTTGGGCATAATGAGCACAAAGTTACTTTAAGTTTTGATGATAACAAGAATATCATTATACCTAGAGCAAGAACCTCTGATTAATAGAATGGGTGGGTGGATGTTGTCGGCTCACTATCCAAATAATTAATTACTTGTGACTTGATAACATAAAACAACACCTCAACCAACTGGTTACATGAGTATTTTATTCATAGATGAGATTACCCACACAAAAAGATAACATGAAAAATTGGAAAACAAAAAATTTAAAAACATTTACTAATTCTACTTGTTAGAATGGGGTTTATTCCCCATAACTAAAACTTTGACTATGGTGAGAATTAATAAATGGAAAGTTAGGATCCATGCATGTTGGAAATATTGCGATCCAATCATATCCAAACCACTAGGTGTCTTTTGGTGTAGTGGCAGGAATGTACCCAAATTGGGGTTCACACACTTGATTGAAGTAGGCATAGTGGGGCAAATTATATGATGTGGTCATTTGATAAGAAATTGACCCACTATGGCACCTGTGACCATAAGACAGTATGCAAAGATCAATATGTCTTCTCACATTGTTATATTCATTATGCCACATGGTTGTTGGGGTATTAATTGATGGCTTAGATAAGGTAATAGGATGTGTTAGGTTTGAAGAGGAAGATGCATCACTATGTTGGGCTTATGCTGAGTTGGAGGATGTAGTGGTTTCAAAATCATGTTTTCACTTTCTACGACCATGCCTAAAGAAAGGATGCTTGTTGTTATGGAGGAATTCTACTGCTGTTGATAGTAGTAGCACAAGTAATGTTTGTTGTTTGGTGCTATGGTGCAAAACCTTCTGGTACAACTACTAGTAATGTAGAAGGAGGTGAAGGATGAGAATATTAATAGTAAGGAGGAGTGTATGGAACATGAGGTGGTGATCCCATAAGAGATGACATGGGTTGATGATACTCAGGAGAGTGATAATGACAAGGTGAAGTAGAGGATGTTTATCCAATTGGAGAAATAGGGTGTTAAATGTAATAAACACTTGGTTTCAGGTGATACAAAGGGTGTGGCTAGTTTGGCAATGGCCTCCCCCATGACTAGGGGTTTTGCAACTATAGTTGAGCATAGTACTTTTTTATGAAATCTAGATGTAATTCCCCAATGCTCATGTAGATGTGACAAGATTGGGCATTGGCCTTTTGGGTGATCGTATAGGCAAACATCACATTGATACTTATGATTTGTGGTTGAGCCCTTATCCGCATTTTTTTCAACCCTTCTTTCTAATTGTCAAATGGTGTTTTGTCCTATTTCTAGGTTTTGTATCCTATGTTTCTTTTGGCTATCAAAGTTATCTTGTGTGGGTGTTCCTTTAATAATGTCTACATATTCTCCAAATTTTTCATGTACCCACTCTATTATCTTGTTAATCTTTACTTTGATTTCATCTAGTGATTTTAATATTGACAAAGGTACTGACGATTTCACTTCCTCGAAGTGAGTTGATTTTTCCTCTTCATAATTATGGACCTTTGTTATTTCAAGAGTTTGGTCCTGTTGAGGTTTTTTAACATTCCCCCATTTGGCTATTTCTCCTTCTTTTTTTCCTACCCACTTAATAAGCTCTTGAAATTGATGGGTTGGTAGTTCATGTAGTTGACCTAGGGCATACATCCCTAGGGTCTCCCTTATTTCATTATGGAGCCCATCCATGATGTGATACATTAGCCTTTCCTTAAAGAACCCATGGCCTAGGAATTTTTTTAATAAAGAGTAATATCTTTCTAAGGCCATGTCCAAGGGTTCATGTTGCCCTTGTTTTCACTCTTGGATTTGTTTCCTCAAGGCTGACACTCTTGTATAGGTTTGATATCTTTTGTTCAAGAGGTTTACCATTGTAGGCCAATGGTGAATTGAATTCAGTTTTAAAGACCTATACCATACTTTAGCTTGGCCAACGAGTGACATAGAGAAGAGCTTAAGCCTTTGCCACCCATTCTTAATGTTGTTCCATACACAGGCATCATAGAAGGTTTGTAAATGATGTTGCAAATCTAAATCATAGCCTCCTAAGAACTTAGGAAAGTTGTTTAAGTTAAGCCTAGGTAGATGACTTCCCTTGCAATGCCTATGGGATATCTAAATGGCCTCTATTATATGCATTAGGCTCTTAGTAGCCATCAAAGGTTCATTGTCTCCAAATAGGTTGTGAGTTCATGGGTTGGGACAATGTTGTCTATGTTCATGTTGGCATTCCTGATTTTGCTTATGGGTTCAATTTTTACTTCTACGCTAACCCCTTAAGAAATAGTCATCCATGTCACAACTTGATGTTGAAAGAGTAGAGGAAGAGAGAAAACTAGAAGACTCATCATGAATTTTGTAAGTCTTCCAATCATCCCCTAATCTACTCTTGCTACCCACTAAGAAGGTCATAGGCCTTACAAGCCTCCTCACTCTAGGGGATGTCCCATCTCCACTAGAGGTGTCTAAGTTGGATGACAAAAGTCCTTGAGTATCGTTTAGGTGTCTATGAAAATACAAAACTCCTACATAAGATTGAGTACTCCAAACTTCTTCTTCATCATAAATTTTGTTGGTTCTCTAATGAATTTCCTTGCTAGATGTTATGTTGTCGTCATCTTGTGAAATAGACATTAACGTGAATTATGTGTGACTTAATTGAATTTAATTTCTTTTTCTAAAATATATATCATTAATACCCTATTACAATGATCTTGTATGATATAACTAATCTAGATAATTAGTACCCTCCCTAGCAACGGTGCTAATGATGAGTGGCAAGGTACCCCTATGCTCAACCATACGTACACAAGCATGTATACATGATCTAGTTCAACTCCATGGATGAACTAGTTGTGGCACCTAGATAATTATACATTGATCACAGTTCACTATCTTCCCACTTGAATTAGTATTTTCTTTGTCACATATGGTTTAGTCCAAAGTGAGGTGTATGATGTGATCCCTACTACTATGCTACTCCTAAGAACAAGAAGAGATAACCTAATTAAGCTAATGGGCAATAGGAAATAAGATTTAAGTTGGTCTAAGTGCAATGAGCATTTGTCCCTAATCATCTGTACACATCTTGGACTTTGTGTACTACTTCTGGGATTACCAAGCACACATCACTTGAAGCACTACTTGATATGCTACTGGGTTACCTCATAGTTACACTTAAATGTTCATGATTAAGGTGTACTCATTCCACATTAACGACAAGAATAGTAAATGATGATAAAAGAAATATTAACCAAGAAAATAACAATAAATAATCAACAATTAAAAGCTAAGTGAATGCTTCAATGATGGAGTAATCTTGATCTTTAATAATGATCATGTGCATGTCCAAGTACATCACACTCGAACAAAGGTTTCGTATAATTACAAGCATCACACTGCAGGCATGCACTGAGAATAACTAAAAGCTAAACTACCATAAGAAAAGAACTTCTAACTACCTAATGATCTAACTACTCCTTCACTGTGTGCCTGAGTGTTGTATTTAGAGGCTAACATAGGAATCACAATATCATGTCTATGATATTGTATCCAGGCTATGATATCACGTATCTAATATCAAGGCTTGGCAGACGATGACTCATCAGAAAGGAAGGAGAGAGAGAGAGAGAGAGAAAGAAAGAAAGAGAGAGATATGTCATTCCTATCCACTTTGTGTGCTATAGACACATTATTTATAGCCTCTATTTCCTATCATGCATGTCGTCGAAGAGAGAAGAGGCTGGACCTTGATGAGAGAGAGGCTAGCCCCCAATGTGAGAGAGAGGTTGGCCCCAATGAAAGAGAGGCTTGCCCCCAATGTGAGAGAGAGGCTAGCCCCCAATATGAGAGAGAGGTTGGCCCTGATGCGAGAGCGAGGCTGGCCCCCAATGTGAGAAAGAGGTTAGCCCCAATGAGAGAGAGGTTGGCCCCTAATGTGAGAGAGATGCTAGTCCCGATGTTCTCCCTTTGCTTCCCCACTCTATTCCCCTTTTATAGTAGCTCATCTAGTAATTTTAAATGCCCATGTCCCACATCGGTTTCAGTTACCACCTATTATTAGTTATTGTAATCATAACTTCCATGCCGATGGTTACCACCACTCACTCGCTATAACCACCACCATGTCCCACTTCACCCACCACCTTCGTAACTCCTACCATTATCACCATGTTCTCCACCATGTCCACCGTTCGTTACAACCACATCCCACATCTCTACATAATGCATGTAACTCCTAGCACCACCACCGTCAGTTACGCAACCTCTATAATCATCACATAACCCACGTTCTACACCACCCAAAGTATTACATCCATGCCATCATGGCATGGCAACATAACCACTGCGACAAGTTTGCCATTATGAATTAGGCCCTAAGACAAGCTTGTACAAATTTTCTTTGTGCTCGGTGCCAAGGGATTAGACTTATTGATCATGGCCCCATGCTTAGCATGGGCGATGTTGGCATCAACACAAGTGTTGTCTTGTTTGTTGTCTGTAGGGTTAGGATATAGAGTTGGATATGTATGATCATGTTGTCTTGTGTCTTTTCTTTGTTCATGTAGTTCTACCATAGTTCAAAATTAAAATTGCATGGTTATTGTGCTAAATCCCTCCTAATTATAATGGGTTTGCATTTTTAAACTAATAGATCCTTGAGTTATTTATATATAGATAACAATTTGAGTTTCAATTTGAGCTTTGATTATTATTCATTTCAAACCCCATTGAAATGAATCCTACTTTGGAAAGTCCAAACAAAAAGTATCCTCATACATGTTCTTTCATATGATGAACAACTTTCCAAATAAAAAGTATCCTCATACATGTTCTTTCATATGATGAACAACCAACTACATATGATTTATCATCTCCCAACTATCTGTGATTTTTTGGTGTCCTCATGGGCAATAAAAAATAAACCTATCTATCATCCAATTTCATGGAATCAAAAATTTTTTTAAAACAGAATGTACCATTCAAAACTACAGTAGTAGCTTTCACAATTTGTTAAAATCCTTTAGTGGATATGCGCAAAGCAATTCTATTATCGTATTAAAATCAATTTTGGAAACTTAGTTCACCAATTTTTTTCTCAAATTTTAAAGTTAAATCAAAGAAGTGCATTTATTTTCCAACTTAAAACTAATGCACCAATTTCGGATTATTAATAAAATATTTTTCTGCAACTGGATCGATGCGTATTCATGATACCTACTATATGTCTCTACTACGCGGATGCATTTTTATATGCTCAAAAACCATGGCTAAGGTGTATACAAAAATTAGGCATAACAGAGCCTCACTTAACAAAACAACAGTACCTACTTAAAAATAGGCATAACAATGCCTCACTTAATATATATATATATATATATATATAGTCTAGTTCATCTACCCTCACACGAAGCCTTTGTTCTTTTCTGTTCCTCTTCATTTTTTCTATCTTTGTCTACTCATCTACCTCTTCTTTGTAGTTGCTTTTTTTTTATAGAATTATTGTTCATACTATCTTAACCTTTCATCTAGTAGTTGCTAGATATGGTGGTTTGTTGTAGATGTTTTGGTTTATTCTTGCTATCTTCTTTTTGTAGTTGTTTTAGTGGTTACTCTTCTTTGTTGGAGGTTTACAAAGTTGTTGTATATGAAGAGAATTGGTGTAGAATGTATAATTTTAGAAGAAGGTTGAGTAGACATAGGATAGTATAATAATTTTAATTTTATTTATAATAGTTTATTTAGAAGTTGTGGGTATTATCATTCTATTGTTATAAGGGGTATATATTGTAGTTGTAGTTATTTTTCATAACTTCTCAACTTCCTTCCTTTTGCATTTGTAATGTATAGTGATTTATCTTTCACATGAGGCAATTGTGCAAGATCACCTATCAAAATGATAGATCTTCCTCCAAAAGAGTCATGTAAAATTAGTTTACACATTTTTAGTACCTAAATTACAATAATGATATGTTTTTAACGATTATAGAGTAAAAAAAAACTTTTGAATGAATAGTACTTGATGTGTTAGAAAAATTTATTAAGTCTTGCATCGATCGTTTTTAAAAGTTTTCCTCCTACAAAACTAATTTCATCAATTAGTATGTATTTTTTATTCTGTAATTGTTCATGAACCTTGATGAGGCTTTGTCCTTTGAGTTATGTAATGTTTTCTATTAGAATATGCAATGCATTAAGCATCATTTGACCTAATATGTTGAGTGCTACAACACCTATAGGAGCCAATGTTGGCAATGATTGGTCTTTGTTATAATGAAAATATTACTATGTTGTTTTGATGAGGTATGATTTGTCTATTCTTGTTGTTTCCTAAAAGACATAATTAATGTATAATTAGAATTGGTTATAAAATGTAATGAAAATTATCTTGTATTGTATATTAATACTTGAATAATCATTGCTTTTTTGAGGCTTGTGTTGTGATGTTGTATAATATTAAACATTGTTTTTGGTTTACATTAGATTCATTCATATTTTATTTCTTCTATAGTAGCATCTCATAATTGCGAACCTTGTAGTAGCTAAATTGTACTAAAGATTTCTATGGTATTTTTAGTTGATTAAAAGTGACATTTGTCTTATTCTAGTTATAATTTCTATCAATATCTCTTCAACCCAACATTTCTCCTTCTATTTTTGGTACCACTAAATAGTTGTTAATAGAATTTGATAATCCTACTCAAATGTTCTTTGTTATTTTTGAACTTGTTTTTCATCATCTTCTTCATTTTACACTAAGTCTAGATCAAAAGTTTTATTTTCAATATCATTGATGAAAAGCTTCTATTTATTCTGCTTTATGACTTTACGATAACTATAATAAGATTGTAATATTTCATCCTCTTCTTTTCCAGACTCTTCCTTTGCTTTTCAGAATAGGTAGTATAATAATAATTGTATTCAATAATAATCAGTCCACTTTTCTTCATTTGGATTTGGCATCAATTGAAATATTGGAAAAATCCTAATAATGTTATTCTTTGGTCTTTTTTTCCACTTTGTATAACCTCTTTCTTATTTGATTTTGTTGTAAAATATTGCTACTTTGTACAAACAAATATTATCCATATCAGGTTTTCTTTTGCTATACATTTTCATTACTATTAAATAATTTTCTGCATTATCTTCAGCTTCCTTTGTTTTTCTTAGAACTCTCTTATAAATAGTATGTGAGACATGTACTACAATTATTGGCCTACTTTCCTTCACCAAAGAAACCTGATATAACATGTGGCATGTCTTCATTACTCCTATGTCTCTTTCTTCTATGGTGTTCATCAATAATTTTTTGTATGCTAATGATCATCATCTCTTATTTCTACAATATTTAGAAGTAGTATGGATTATCCACAATCATGAGATAATGTATAGTAGAAACTTCAATGCTAAAGATTAGACTGTAGCAAAGATCACAAATATACCTATGCAAAAGAAAAACAAAAAAAAAAACTATGATTGTAAAACATTTGTGATGGAATACACAAACTACGTGGCTAGGTGTATCCCTTCATAGAATTTAGAATTCACTAAAAACATTGTGCAATATGCAAGAGTTATTAGTTCTCAAAATGATCAACAACCATAATTTTATAAATTTTATTTAAAAACTATGAATCAATAGCATTTTGAGAATAGCAGTTGCATCACAAGACAAGAATCATTAATCAAGTACAAAAGAAAATACATTATGTACATATTATATAGTATATTACAATAGATAAAAAATAAAAAAATCATCTTAAATACAAAATAATTTCCATATGTAAAAATATTAATAATTGTTAATTTCACATAGCATTTAGAGAAAATTTTGAAAGTGAAATGCAAAACAATTGTTACATGTTAGATAATCATCAATAATTGAAAAAATTTTACCTTTAATATTCTTGTTATTTGAAAACGAGAATAGCATATTGTGATGAGTAGATAACAAAAATTAAAAATAGAAAATTTTAAAATTTTAAAAAAATCAAACCAAAATTAAAAAAACAAAAAATGGCAAAATACCTCAAACATTAGTCTTTGATGAATAGAGAGTAGAGTTAGATCTAGTTGAGAGCAAGCTATGATGAGTAAAGAGTAGGGTAAATTACCCAAAGAAAATCTGAAAAGGAATAGGATGAGATTCATAGATTTGGCAAAAATCATAAAACTAAAATTACAAATAGCTTAAGATAATAGATCAAGTTATCCCACAGAGCAAATTTAGCAAAAAGTATCATTAAATTGAGCCAAGAAGATTTGGTAGAGAAAAAGAAAAAAGGGCAATTACCTCAAACTACAAATTTTCATAAGCCGGTTTTAATCACCAAATAGTAGAAATTAATAACAAAATACCTCAAACACCATGCTTTGGTGAGCAAAGAGTAGAGTTAAATTTGGCAAAGAGAAGGCTATGATGAGTAAAGAACAAGGTCAAATTGCTTGAAGTAGATTTAACAACGCGTAGGATGAGCTGTGCAGATCTAGCAAAAATTAGAAAACTAAAATTGCAAATAGCAAAAGATAATAAACCAAGTTATCCCACAAAGAAGATTTGGCAAAGAGTAGAGTTAGATCAAGCTGAGCAAATTTAGCAAAGAAAAATAAAATATAAAGTGAAAAAATGATAGAGTAGGGTGAAATCACATGAAGTAAATTCAATAGAGAGTAAGATAAGATTGGATGGAGTAGATCTAGTAGAGAGTAGGATTAGATCAGGTGCATAGGTTGTGATGAGCAAAGAGGATCAAATTGCATTGAGTAGATCCAATAGAGAGTAGGGTAAGATTGGGTAAACTAGATCTGCTAAAGAGTAGGATTAGAATGTACATGCAGGTTGAGTAGAGAGCAAGATTGGCTATGATAAAGTTTTCATAAAAAGAATGTAGAGAAAGTTGCAATAAGTAGATAATATAGTTAGATCAATTCACAAAGTGTTTTTGGAAAGAGCTCAATAGCTTTTGAGAAATACAATAAGGTAGTTTTTTGATGGGGGTTGTAGTGTATAGATTTTGGAAGAGTGGTAAGTAGTCTCTAAAAAGGTTTTAGGGGGATGGAGGTGGAGGTATGAAGAGGGATAAAAAATGAAAAAGTAGTGTATGGGGGCAAGGGTAGTAGTGTCTAAAAAATTTTTTAGGAGAAGGAGATTGAGGGTAGGAATGGAGGCACTAACAAAAAAGTACGATAGATTTGGAGAAGGGCAAAAAAGGAGTATGTTGCAAGGGTTAGAAAAAAGTAGAGTTTTTAGGGGTGTCAATAATTCTTTAAAATGTCTTTAAGAGGAATGGAGGGAATGGCAAAAGAGGTGGAGGGTAGAGAGGAGGGGCACTAATAAAAAACACTAGTGTTTAGTTAGAGGGGGAGAAGGGTGCAAAAACAAAAAAGTAGTTTATGGGATATGGTAGTGTATAAATTTGGGGGTTTTGAGGTGAGGTGGAGGGGAAGAAGTAGTATCTAAAAATATTTTCAAAAGGGAGAGGGTGGGGGGATGGCAAGAGGGATGCTAACAAAGAAGTAGTGTTTGGGGGATGGTAGTTTATAGATTTGGAGGAGGATGGGGGGAATGGTTGTAGGAGTTAGAAAGAAGTAGAGTTTTTAGGAGGGGGGAAGGGGGGCAAGAGGAGGAAGAGGATTATAGTATCTAAGAAGAGCATTTCATTTTTTAAATGATAGATGTTTCTAAAAGTAGAAATGTTTCATGTTTTGTGTGATACAAGTGTTTCATTTTTTATGTGACACCTTGAAAAAGTCAAGAATAGGCCTTAAGCCTTTACGACTCTTGATCAAACATCATTAAGAAAATTACCAAGTATTTTGTTTAATATTTGGAACAAAGCAACAAAATTTTCAAGTGCAATATCTCACCTATGCTAAAATGTAGGACTTATGAAAATGTGATTTTCATCTTCAATGCTATTTGTACTACATAATTAGCATATTTGTTATTTGCAAAGAATTTTGAGTCATCTATCATCTCTTTTGTGCTTTGCTAATTATACCTCGCAAATGACAAAGAACAACAAATATATAGTATGCCTTTAAATTAAGGCCTCTAAATATTTTTTCTTTTCTTCTACATTTTTCAAAAAAAATTTAAATAATTCTTGTTTCATAAATTTACAAACTTGTATAAGATCAAAATAAAAAATTTACTCTAGAATATTCCATTTATTGAAAGTAAAATAAGTTTAAAGACCCAAAAGATCTACTGCATAGTAATTATATTTTTATCATGAATATTAAATATCAACTCAACAATGTGGACAATATAAAATAATGGAATCAAATAATCCTTTTGTTAATGAGAGATCCAATTGGTTATTAAAGAAACTCCCATAAAAGAAAAGTAGATGCAAATATTTCATGGGGAGGACCTTAGGGTAGTCTAATTTTTTAACACATGAATGATCAATTTTAATTTGGTTGTTAATAGGTGTCCCACCAATTTTGAATAGGGTGCACTGATGCAAGGAAGCCAACACATCTCTACTAACATACTTTACCCTTTTTTTCTAGATGAAAACCAAGAGGCCTAAAAACAAGTTGAAACCTCTCAAGGATTTCCAAACAAAGTCAAAACCTTTCTGAGAAGCCTAAAACATGCTCTAAACCTTTGAGTGAGAACTAGAAAGCAAGGATGCATACCTAGAATATAGAAACCTTAATTGTACATGTAAATACCATAAATAGTGGGTGAATGAGATACATGCCAAATCCAAGGCTTATAATTGACTTACAAAGTCCCACTGGATGACTCATCATACATCCATGATTGAGTAAAGCAAGTCCCATAGCTTTAAAGCTTAAAACATAAGACTCGAGCTAGATGCAATATATGATCAATGCGAAGGATACAATAGAAAATTTTACAAACCATGACTATGTTATAATAAAGTACAAGACACATCCTCAAGAAGTGTCACATGATGATGATTGAAAGAACCCCTTGACATGCCTACTTGATAGGAAAAGAAGTTGGAATAGCTAGGTGCAGACATGTGGAATCTTTGTCGTTATGCCTCTAGGTCTAATACCCTTACTTAGAGTTTTTTATTCTACTCATGCATTAATCCTTGCTCTCATAGCAATGCTTGTTTCTATTCTTCAACATCATAGAAATACTCATGATTCACCTTAGCTTGTAAGATCTCATGTTAGGCTACATCTAGTTTGACCACCACTCAATGGAGCTCCTCTTTTAGCTCTGTGTGTGGTTGACCTACAAAATATTTGGACCATGTAGAGATATCCTCTCCATTCTACTTACACATCCTCTTTAACCTCCTTAGTCTTCTCTAAAGAACAACTAAAGCTACTTCATTGCAGAGAATATACATGTTTTCTAATAGGTCCATTTTCTTCTATAATGTTAGTTCACTTGCAACCATCTGACAAAGCTTGATGTGTAAGGTGTTAAATTTTTCCTTCACCTTGCACCACTTCCCAATTACTCATTCATTTAATAAAGCTACGAGTTTGTGTAATCTATTTACCTTGACATCCTAGGTCACCTGGTTAATTATATGGATATTTTTAAGCTTATCAATTTCCCTAGTAGTCTTATTTGCTAGCTTTAGCTACAAGTTCAAAAGATCCTTTTCTATGTGAAGGTACTTATTCTAAAATTAAGCCATGATTTAACTTTTATCCTTCAACCTTTGCACCTATTAGGAAAGAATTCTTTTTCTAACTCATTTTTTCACATTCTTGGGATTGATGCTTCAACATTCTTATTTAGTACTCTAAGCCATCTTTCATAAGTATATTTTTCTTACCAACGTAACATGCCTAAAAAAGTTTAGCCTACATGTGCTCAATTTGCACCTCTAAAGCAATCATGGAAGGTGTTGGTACTAATGATGTAAGATGCTTCAATTATTTATGCAACCATTGTACCTTATCCTGGCTTCTTTATGGCTCTTGTAGATAAAATATTTTATCAACATCAATGGTTTCTAATTCAGTTCATACATTGACAAGTTCAATGTTAGCCATACTATCAATGTTCCTTAATAGCAATTCTACACCAAGATCAACTCTTTACTCCTCTACCCAATGGCTAGTCTCAGGTTAATCAGATGATACCTATACAGCTTTAGCCACATGCTAGACATTATGCATACTATGTCATGAACAATGTGAAGAGCAAATACTCCATAAATTCACATGATTGTGAGACTGAATCAAGGCATCAAAACAAGCCATGGATGTATCATTCAACAATAGGAAAGGGCATAGGAAGAGATCCTCCATTAGTTCTTCACCATCAATAATGGCTACAATCATTTGCAAAAAATTAATTTCAAGTTCTTTCAATCCTTTAATGTGGATTATGGTAGCTTGTCCATCCCCTTCAGTGTGCATGACAAGCTAAGAACTTCCACTAGAAAGAAATTTCTAGGTTTGCCTAATGCTAAATCTAGTATATCGGGAAATAGATTTGCTTGGTCATTACACCTATCATTCATTAAGATGCTTAAGATGTAATTGGTGCTATGGATTAGCATGAATGAAACCAGTCAAGTTTGAATACAAGATATCTCTATGGAAGGCATGTTATCCTTTGAGTCAAGTATAGCTCCAATGACCTTAGAACATGGTCCTAGAATAAGCATCATTACATTCTTCCAATCCATCATACCCGTTATTGTGGAACATCTTTCCACATGATTAACTATGCTTTCTAGTTCACAAATTTTTCTAATGAGTCTTTGAAATCCATAAACCTTCCTCTTGTCTTTGTCCATATCTTTAATCTTTTGGATCATGCCCTTGTAGAGAAAATATGGGATGTTGATGATGCATTTCTACCTCAAAATTTTTACAACCTTGACCCCTTAAGTAGAGATACCATATGGATGTTTGGTAAGCACAAAATTATGTGTGATGATTTTACACATAGTGTTTTGAACTAGAAATGTTTTGACATATTTACCTCAACTTTATCCTTATGAAAAGTCTCTAGCGTGATCCTTGTCCCAAGCTTGCACTTAGTATTTTGGATCCATGACCACCATTTATTTGCTAATTCATTTGGAAATCCCATGAATCATGAAATTACCCATATGGAAATAAGCACATGAACTTCACCAATGAAGGTCATGACATCATCAATAAGAATATGTTCATAGAACTCCTCTACCTTGTACTAGTATCATGTGAAGGATTGGGTGGTGTATCATAGAAGGAGGTTTGTTGTAGTGACTCCTTGAGCTCAAGAAGACCAAGCTCAAGGAACTAATGCTAGTTCTTTTCCTCATGGATGGGTTGTGGACATCATGAGAACCCACATCCTCTTAGATGTTGTCCTCATGTTCTTCTTCACCTTCTACTAGCTGCTCAAGCACTTGTTCAACTACCTATCACTATGCATTTTCTTGATCAAAGGATCATGAACATGATTTTTTACCTTCCAATATATTTCTAGATGGAGGCCTTTCTAGAGCATGACCTATAAGATCTAGTATAGGATCTATCAGTTCTAAATTGGAGGAACATATTTCCCTTTTTTCTATTTAGGGACTAGTGGTTCACACAAAGATCCATAGATAAAGACTTGAGGTTGTTGAATCTCAACCCTTCTTAGTCAACAGAGCTTGGATCACAACTACTCTAATATGATTATTTGTAAGATTTACTAATAATAAAGTGAGTTTCTCCTAAGCATCATACTACCGTTGCAAAAATTACACATGAAATAATGATAAATACAATCTCTTGCGAAATACTTGAAGAACATCATCATAACTATTAAATTATGGTGTACATGGATAATAATGGATAAGGTAGAAATGTTTAAATAACTATAAAAATATTAAATACATACCTAAAGAAATATCTCTTCCTCATGACTAAGTTACAAGATACTAAGCTTGAACCACTACTAAAACACTAAGGGTAAGAAGATCCGAGAAGAATGCATGAAAAATATTAGCAATCTAGTTATAGGATGGAAATTTTAAAAAATTTTGACTTATTCTTAATCCAAAAAAAATAATGAACAGAAAAAAAGCATAAAATAAAAAGGGTAATACATTATCTTGGATTCCCCCCAACTATATATAGGCCCACTTATGCAAGTGTTCATCAATGCATCCTCCAAAATAAAAAGAATGTGTCGAACTATGTCCCCCATGCTCTCTACTCATATTCAACTATTGTCAAAGCACTCAAACTAGTACCATGCCAAAATCACTTAGGATTAACCATAAGGTGTACAAGGAGAAAAACAAGAACATTATAAACTTACCTAAAATGACATCATGGTTCATGGGGAAGAAGTCGATTGATCAATATGTACAATCCCATGAACATAGGACTAGAAAAGAGGGGATAAAGTCGCATGAGAGTGATTTTAGCACCAATAATAATAAAATATAGGCATAATAGAGGTATTTTAATTATTTTTAGTATGTCAAACCTTGAATCATGAATAAGCAAGAGTTTTATAAAATGAAACCCTTACCATCATTGGGAGATAAGCTTCAATTGAGTCACATATGATGCTAATCCACCAAGGAATTACAAGTGGATCCTCTCCAAAGTAGGTACTTACCTTCATTATCCTTGTAAAACCCATTGAAGAGATATCCATGGATTCTCAAGAACCAATGAGAAATTAGCATCAAATGCGAGTCCATATTCTTGGATGATCAAATTTCATTCTTCATGTTGCTTGATCAACCATCTACCATATACAACCATGGATAAGAATGAAATAGAAAATATGGAAAATTAATGATGAATGAGAGAGAGAGAGAGAGAGAGAGAGAGAGAAAGAGAGAGGAAGAGGTTGCAACATCACTAGATTCCTAGACACCAATTTAGTTAGCTCATAGATCATGTGAGTAGGTTCTACATTCATGAGAGATCCACCACCACATCCTTTTACTACTACTCATTCACCTTCAAGTCTTTCTTCCAAGCACTAGATCATATTGTTCCAATATAGTACCATATAGCCTTAATTGTTCCATGATCAAATAATTGCTATAAACCAAACCAAGGAAGTGTGCTGCCAAACATCCAAAAGTTAAGATTCTAATTTGGTTTTCCTTCATCAATGCACATAGGAATGGTAGGTTTCCCAAAATTAGCTCTACTAGAATTCTTCTATTAATCTCCTTGGTTGTTCTTATAACCCCACATCATAACAAGAAGCACAACACCTTGACCATCAAAAGAAAATTTTCCAAGTTTTAGCTAGTCAAGACATGGATCAAAGATGAGGATTGTTGATTCAAAGAATAATTGATTAGGGACTCTAGTGAGATTAGCAATTGACATCACCAAGATTCACAAAGAAAGAGATTTTTGAGCCTTTAAGATCATTATTAGGAATGAAAAAGAGATTATCTTAGAATACAAAATTATGGGATGTCATGTCATTTGAGCAATGGATTCAACATGAGAAAGGTTTGCATACACTTAGGTTCAACCACTTTAATGTCAACAAGGATGAGGCTGGTTTGAATGGTAAGCATACCAATTTTCACAACAATAAGCTTGAAAGTATATTTCTCTTCCCATCAACTTCTCACTATTTTCTTTTTAATTCTATTTTTTTTCTTTTTAAAAAAATTTGTTTCTTTCTATCATTATTTTATTTTTCATTTTCATTCATTTTTTTCTATCATCATTTTTCCAAGTATATTTTTCTTTTCATTTTTATTACATAGGAAGAAGGTTTTTGATGGATCATAGGAATTTTGAAAATGATTATAGTGACAAATCATCACCTAGAGTCTTTGACTTGAATGAACATGAGAATTCATCACCCACCACATGCCATGCACAGGTTCATGAAATCATAAACCTCTTTTAGCTAAGATGGCCATGGAAGACATCACATGCACCTTGGTCTAACCACATCAATTAGACCCATCTAGTGATCATAAGAACACTTGATGACAAACCCTTTCATACCAGAGACCAAGAAATCTTCTAGGATTCTGTAGTTCACAACCCTAAGGTGTGGATCCATCACCTTACCATGATTCCAATAGCATTAGCTTCAACTGCTAGTAGTGTGAGTATTTTCTCCCCTTTGAATCTAATCCTAGTTCACCAATGATGGATAGAAGAAAAGTGGGTAGATGGATATTGTTGCATGGACATTTTCTCAATTAAAACTCCATGTTGAACCCATTTGGTTCTCTCACATCATTAGCATGTATGTAGCTCACCCATTCACCATTGACTTACTAGATGAGAATTCATAAAACTCCTAACTAGTTTTTCCACATACATATAAAAAACACTCCAAAAGAAAAGAAAATTTTATGATTGAGTATTTGTTAGGCTTTAAAAAAAGTGAAAATTTCTAACTAAACATACTTATCTTTATTAATTATAGAAAACAAAATAGCAAAAAAAAGAAATTTTTAACATGGTGTGAGGGATTTATCCCCCATAACTAGTCCATATTTGTCACCTAGGGAATCTCTGAGTGGTAAATTGAGCATTAAGCATATCCAAAGTTGAACGATGTTCATTAAAGTGCACTAGGTGTTGCCCAAAAGATGCTCCATCTAGCTTGTTTGAATGGCTTTTGTTCATAATGTAGCAAGACTACAAAGGATCACAAGGTATTCTATTGTAGTGTATTCTTTTAGTCCCATCCCTTCTATGAAGCTTAAGATGGAGATCTTGGAAAATTAACCTAGCATTGGCAGTGCTTAACCAAGCTCTTCCCATTATATTAGGAAGATCCTCTTCCACCTTTTCTTCTAATCTGAGCACCAATAAATTAGTGGGATATGACCATTTTACAACAAAAGTGATTATATTTTATACTTTTCCTATAGGGTATATGCATTATTAATCTGCTAGCTCCAGTTAAATGTTAATATGATTGAGAGGAAGAAGCCCTAATGAGTGGCAAAGTACCCCTATGCCCAACCATACGAATCACAAGCGTTCACGTGGAATCTGGTCAAATTCTTTAAACTATAATTACTAAGTACACTAGAGCTAAACAGTGTGTGCATGTTGTTCATTTATTATCTTCCCAGTCCCACTTGTGGAATGCAATTGTATGGTTAAGTGTGACTAAGGCATAAGATTTTTATTATTTTGTGTTTTATGGAATTACTCACCTAGAACAAGAATAAAAGTAAGAGTGATTAAAAGTAATAGCGATTAATTGCTAAGTAAACTATAGTCTAATCTAGCCTAACACAAGTAACCATTCCCACTTCCTGAACTTTGTGCAAACACTACTGGGCTATCAAACACTAGTCATTTTTGAGCTACCAAGTGTCACACGTATGCTTGAAGGGGTCATGCTTGTGTATCTTAATAAGTTTCTTGATTAATCAAAATTAACTACTACATAAATAACATTAATGTAAATTTCATGAAATATAAATGCATAGGAAAGAAAGTCTCAAGTGCTNGATATCGGAGCATTGAAAAACATGATTTATCATACCCCCATGACTAAATGAAAATTCGTTCTCAAGTATAGAAGAAGAGGAACAAGTCCTTTACAAAATATATTAGGGGGTGCGGACTTATTTGATTGACATGCAGAGTGACACAGAGAAAAAAAATAATGACAAAAGTGCTCGAACATACAATGCTACAATTATGTACAAAATGTGGTGTTCATGACAATAGGAAAGAACAGCAATAGATCTAAAGGAGATCCAACCCCTCTTGGTAGCAGAAGAATGAGGGAGAGGTAAAAGACATCCAATAGTTATGAATAATCTCCCATGAGTGATATGGTTCCATCCTCCTTGGTGATGATAGTCCTACTTCCAGTCCACGCATCCCATTGCAATCACAACAAAACCAAGGATTAGTATATATAGTGCAATAGATAATGGTTGAGTACATTGTCTCATTAGTGATTTTATATAGCCAAGTTGTGATTGTGATAGATTGGTTTCTTGATGTTGTTAATGGAAAGACTGACGAATGGGTTAAGTAAGAAAAGCGATCCATACAATTAAAAAAAACTTAACACAAGAAATACTGGAAAGAGGGTATTCACAACAACAAAAAGGAGTTCATTACAAATATTTGTGAAGGTGTGTACAATTGGATGACATGGATGGGGTAAATAAAAATAGTTTTATTGTAACAATGTCTAAGGGTAAAGAACTTAACTCAACCAAATCAAAAGATACATAAGTGGGTCCTCCCCAAAGTAGGCACAAGTCTTTTATGCCCTTACATAACTTCAAACCAAGGAGTCTATGGGCACCATGGATGATTAATGGTTATGGGAAGTTAAGTACAAAAACCCAAAAGTAACTAACTAAGAAACCCAACACATCAAACCTAAACACTAAATCAAGACATGAAACTAGTAGTGAGGTGAGGCATGAAAAGCATAGATGGATGACAAAGAGAGTGGAATGGAGTTCCTAATTATGGTTACATGCAGTCCCTTGTGGATTTTGTGATTAAATGACTTGGTAGGATCCATCCTTAGTCCAGATTAAAACCAACCACTTTTAGTGACTTTGCATCGACATTCTAAGGTAAGTCCATCCCCTGAGACACAATAATGCTCCTACAAAACAACCACTGTTCCAAATTGAAGGGAAGATAGGAAGTGAGAAAGGGCCTTAGTTAGAGGAGACAAGACAAGTCTCATAACCAGTGCTTCTAGCCCTTTTATTTGATATAAGCGGTATGCTTTCAATTCCCATGTTTTTTTTTTTGAATGGGAATCATACCATGCAAAGACCTAAGCATTTTTTACATTTATTTTGTCTAAGGGATGTGCTTTGAATCCTCATCTTATTTTCTATTTTTTTTTTTTTTTTTTGTGATGAGGACCACACCATGCAAGGACTTATTTAACTTTTTATTATGAAATGATGTGGAATGGTGAGAAGCTTCCAAGAACACTCCTGCACATAGGAATACATTAAAACACAAAGAATACCACATCTCTTTGAAGCCACACCCTATCCAAACCTTTGATTCCTTCCCAATTTCAGAAACTACATAAGTCACCAATTTATTAAAGTTGCATTAATGAAGAAGAGACTGCATGCTTCCAAAACAAGGAAAACCATAGAGTATGTGGATGGGTGGATGATGTGCACTCACTGTCTATTACATGAAAAGAAACCATGTCCCAGTCATCAATAACAACATTCAAAGTCAAAAACTAGAAATCAATAATCAAATTACAAATGAAGCATACCACCATTGAGTAGTGCATTACCATTGTAGCAGCCACCTTATTAGCAGAAAAAGTAGAGAAACACATCAAACACAAGCAAACATAACCATAAAATAAAGTAAAAGATTAGATAATAAATATTGAATATATTAATGATGGTGTAAAACAAAAACTAAGAGAAGACCAATAACCTTAAAAATAAAAATATGTAAAACAAAAAAAAATGTAAAACAAAGAAGATGAAAACAAAAATTTGTAAAACCAAAAATGTGGAAAACAAAAAAATTCAAAAATTGAGGAGCCACCTAAGGTGTTAATCTAGTTAGCCATCTCCCCCATGACTAAGTTGGAAGGGAGAGATCTGAAAGATTGAGAATGGTTGTCCATCTGACAAGGTGTTTGGTGCATTGGTTAGCTTGGGCTCATGGAAAGGTTTTATTTGTTGAATGTTGACTAGTTGTTTTTTATTT
>MNCI01027357.1:107500-128870 GCA_015680685.1 Gnetum montanum
ATTCCCCAAGTGTGGTATCAATGTCTTCTCCCTAGTCCTCCCCTCTTTTTCTTACCCTTGAAGCCTTTTTATACTAAAAAATATCTTAGCTAACTTCTCTCCCAGGTAACTTGCCCAATAAGTTAGGAAGTTAGAAGTGTACTGCCTGAAATCGTCGGTCTCCAGCTGGAAGGAAACAGAGACAGTGGGATCGCAGGACGAAGACAGAAGACCCTACCTTTGCCTGAGGGCGAGCTGGAATGCATGAAGGTAGAGTACCTTGGGTGGTCCGCATGCGGATCAGACAAGGATTTCCCCACGCGTACGCAAAGTGTTGTATGTTGGGTTATGCGTAAACAACGTAGCGAGCATAAACAAGGCGTAAACAGCGTAAAAGAGATGCGAAAAGAGCGTGAGCATAAACAGGCATAAACAGAATGCATGCGCCAAGTTGACGTAAAACTGTAAACAATCTTAAGCAGCAAATGTAACAATGATATTACAGGATGAGAATACAGTGCACCGGTCCAACGCAGTTGTGGCGAGGCACAAGGCAGACGAAAAGCCCTGGTGTATGCAGGGTGACTCAGCTGGTTTGCAAGGCAGGTAGAGCATAGAGACTGTGTGTACGGCATACAGGGCTCTCCAGCGTAAGAGGGTTTCAGCTCTTGTGCGCAGCGTAAATGTTCTCTGGTATGCTCCGGGATTTTGCCAAAATGACCTCGGTGAAGTGGAAAATCGGGGTTTTTATACAGGTTGTTACGCTAGACTCGGGTTGGGAAACACGTGGCGTGTTGACCGGGTGCATACACTTTACAAAAATATAATATATTACATCTGTTGGGCGTATACGCTGGGCGTATACGCTGAATGAGGCGGGCGTGTGAACTTGGGTGGAGATGCTGGATGCTGGGCGTATACTCTGTGGATTTGAGTGTACACGCTGGGCGTATACGCTGATGGATGCCGACTTGCTTCAATTCTTGCTCTTCGGTGTTGTCTTCATTCTATCTTTGGAGATTCCGTGCTGGGCGTAAATGTTTACCGTACCCGCCAAGCGTATAGGTGAAGTGTGCACACTGGGTGTGCGAGTTGCTGGCGGGTGTATACACTAGGGATTCAAGCGTCTACGCTGAAGGACGTATACGCTAATGGTTCGAACATCTACACTGGGCGTTTACGCTGGCCCTGCACACTTGGTGAAAATGAAGCCTTTTGACCTCCAAATGTAGCCGTAGTTGTCTGTGGGTCCCAGGGATCTGCCTCTTGTTGCGGAAGTACAAGGCTCAGAATTTTGTGGTGTTTCATTAGCCCCTCTTTGTTGATGTTTGGAGGAATCGACCCGAGAAGCGTCGACAAAGAAGTGCAAAACACCACAAGCAACTTGATGTAGACGTTGTCCTTGGCCACTTGACTAGACGTGATCGTACCGTGCTCAGTAGTACATAGAATCGGGGAAGGGGGATTTGGTATCTGGGGGGTCATGGAGAGCGTGGGAATTGATAACTAATCGAGGGGATTAAGCAGGGGAAAGGTGGATGCCCTAATGTGCAGCATGCTGATCGTTGTCAATCGCCGTTGTTTAGTAGACTTGGAGTTCAGACATGCGATGTGTGTCCTTTGGCGGAACAAGGTCCTTGGTTAGTGTTCCAGAGAGCTTGTTGGCAAGGCCAAAGCCACGGGAGGGTGTGTTACATTCTTTGGAGGAACAGGGCCCATGTCTAATGTTGAGGGGGAACCTGTTGGCGATTAGCCAAAGCCATGCAACTGGATGCTTCTTGACCGTTTTGGGCATGAGTACTTGGTTTTGAGACGACTGCTTTCCCGCCAAGGGTCTCATTTTATTTTATTTTTGAAATATGTGCATTGATTTTGTACTCATGCTCAGGTATCAGGCCGTGTGTTGCAACTGCTGTAACGTGTTGCAGTGTGCAATAATGTGCTCAAGGACTTTTGAATGTATTCGGTGTATCGGAGGTTGGGAAATGGATAGTGAGTATACCAGGAATGGGAATGTACTAGGGAATGGTTTGATGTAGTCTTGCCCTGTGTGCTATGAACATTATCCCACCTCGCTGCTTGCGATGAGATGCATCCTTGTGCGAACACCTCTGGGTATCATCCTACAAACACGACTCCAAGGAGACAAGAAAACCATGAGTGAATAAGCAAGCTTGGACTTACACAGTTGCAGACGGAACGAAGATACTGAAGGAAGGTCTGAGCATAGTGTATGAATGACGGCAATGCTGGTGAGATTATCGGATGGTGGGTGATACAATGATTCTGATGAGTGACTATGACTATGAAGCGAGAGCTGGAGATGAACATGTCAGTTTATAGTCTTAACGGACTATCATGGGTTAGTTTTGTGTCATAACCTGTTGGACATTGCCTGTTTAGCATCGTGGCATACGTTACATTGCCAGTTTCTAGTCTTGGCGGACTGTACAGAGGCAAGCCAGTTTATAGTCTTGGCGGACCCATGGTGAATGCTACGATAGCAGTTTACTGTCATGCTGGACGGGTGCTAGTTTGTCGTCATTGCAGACACTGTGGGGTATCAGTTTATTGTCGTGATGCCAGGATAGTTGTGGTGTCAGTTTTAAGTCGTAACCCAGGACTATTCTGTGGTATCAGTTTACCATCATGATTCCAGGACGAGCTGTGGTATCAGTTTATAGTCGTGATCCTAGGACTCGCACGTACCTGAGCATGTTCAAATGTAGAACATTTTTAAGTATAAATGATTTGTCGGATTGACAAGCTTATTTCCTTCCATTTTAGCTAACTTGAATGCTGCATTGTCAAATGCTTTAGTGACCAAGTAAGGCCCTTCCCAGTTGGCTGAGAATTTGTCCAGGTGTTCCCGAACAGCCTTAAGCACAAGGTCACCTTCTTTGATAGGGCGCTTGTTGATGTTATGCCGATGTCGTTGTCGCTGTTGTCTTTGGTACCAGTCGATTTGATCCAGTGCACATATGCGTTCCTCTTCCACCGAATCCAAGTCAATGACACGCAGATCATTGTTCTTCCCATCGTCGAGGAGTCCAGAGAGTGTGATCCTTAAAGATGGTACCTGCAATTCCAAAGGTAAAATAGCTTCTAAACTGTAAACAAGATTGTATGGTGTTTTACCTGTCGATGTTCGGTGCGTAGTACGGTATGCCCACAATGCGTATATCAATTGTTCGTGCCATTTTCTTTTACTCTGGGTAAGCATTTTCTTGAGTATTTTGATAATAGTTTTGTTTGTCGCTTCTGCTTGTCCATTTCTCTAAGGATAGTAAGGGGATGAAAAGGAATGTTTGATCCCCAAGTTGTTACAAAAGGTTTGGGTTTCGGCACTGCTAAATTGTGGCCCGTTGTCAGTGATAATTGTCAAAGGGATGCCGAAACGGGTTACAATATTTTCAAAAATGAAGTTGCACACATGTTTAGATGTGGTTTTGCGAAGGGGAGCAGCTTCTACCCACTTCATGAAGTATTCTGTCGTGGTTATGATAAAACCATGCCCTGCAGAAGATGAGGGGGTTATTGGGCCGACGAGGTCTAGTCCCCACTTTTGGAAGGGCCATGTGATTTGCGCCGTGTGCAACTCGTTTGGTGGTACATGTATTAAGTTACTATGTTTTTGATAGATGTTACATGTTTTGACTTTGGAGAGACAGTCGTGTTCCATATACGGCCAATAGTAACCTAAACGTCGTATTTTTGTTGCCATGGCTTTTGGTGCTATATGTCCTCCACATAGTCCCTCATGTACCTGATCCACAATTGTTTGGGCATCAGTACTACTGATGCATGTTAGCAATATGCCTTCGTAGGATCTACGACACAATGTGTCCTCTACTAGGATGTACTGCTTAGAACGTTTTCATACGGCGTCCTTTTGTACATTTGTTAGATGTCTTGGTGCTTCCCCACGCAGAAGGTATTCTTTTATGTCATCGTACCATTCTATCGCGTGTGTTGTACTAACAGATGCAATAGGCAACGTGTCAAGGGTATCGGTGATTGGTTCAGCGCAACTGGTTATAGAGCTTGGCAACGTGTGAAACATGTCGGGTGATATATTTAATGCTAAGGTTGCTAATGTGTCTGCGATGGTATTGTCATTTCTGGAAACGTGTTGCATATCGATGCTCTCGAATCGCCTCATTAGGTGTTTCACCAAGTCGCAGTATGGCTGTAGGTGTTGAGCTTTACATGTATAAACGTCGGTGACTTGGTTTAGGACTAGTTGTGAATCGCCTCTGACTATAAGCCGTGTGATGTCTGAAGCCAGTGCTGTCGCGAGACCTTTAAGGAGACCTTCGTACTCTACTATGTTGTTAGTACAATGGAAGTTGAAACGATATGCAAAGGGTCAGATCTCCTCGGAGGGATAGGTGACGACAGCGGCTACACTTCCCCCTCGAAAGGTGGATGCTCCATCGAAGTTTAAAATGGCATCATAGTCATCGGGCACTATGTCTATTGTATTTACATTTTCATCCAGGAATTCTGGCTCTATAATCATTTGGTCAGGCGTTGGTGACGCGGCCATTTGATTTGCTATGGCTTGACCTTTGATTGATGATTGCGCTACATAGTACAGGTCAAATTCGGCTATCATGGCTTTTCACCTGGCTATTCGGCTTGTTTCGTAAATGTTCCCTATTATGGCTCTCAGTACATTGTCCTTGCAAATTATGTAAACCTGATTACGGAAGAGGTAATGCTGCCATTTTCTTAAAGAAAAGACCAAAGCTAAACATGAATTCTCCACATCGTTGTACCTTTTTTCGTGGGCAACTAATGCGTGGCTCAAGTAATATACAGGGATTTCGGTTCCGTCATCTTGTTTTTGGCAAAGCATAGACGCGATCGACGATTCCGAACTGGCAAGGTAGATGTAGAATGGTTTATCGCTCCGGGGCGGGTAAACCGTAGGCAGTTGGGCAACTGCTATTTTGATGTTTTCGAATGCTTCTTGGCACTACGGAGTCGATTCAAAATGGACGTTTTTGTGCAACAGGTGGTTCATAGGTTTTAGTTTATCTATGAGTTTTTTTATGAATCGCCTGATAAACTGTAGTCTACCTTGTAGACCTCGAAGCTCAGTAAGGTTGCTTGGTGGTTTCAGGCTTGTTATGGCTTTGACCTTATTAGGGTCTACTCGTATCCCTACTTCGGAGGCTATGAATCCAAGCATTTTGCCTATTTTGACACCGAAGACACATTTTTTCAGATTAAGTCTTAGCTCGTATTTCAAACAACGTTTTAAGACTAAGTCGAGGCCCTATACATGTTGTTCTTCCATTTTCGATTTAACCACAATATCATCCACGTAATCATTGATCGAGTGTAACATGTAATCACTAAAGATGAATGTCATTGCTCTTTGATACGTGGCCCCAGCGTTCTTAAGACCAAAGGGCATCATCGTGTAACAAAAGGTTCCCCATGGGGTCATAAAAGTTGTCCTAAGTTGATGTTCCGAATTGATACGTATCTGATTGTATCCTGAAAAACCATCCATAAAAGATAATAAGGCATGCCCGGCAGTCGAATCAACGAGTTGATTGATACTAGGTAGGGGAAAGTCATCTTTTATGGTTGCTACGTTCAGATCTCGGAAGTCAATGCATAGGCGAATGCTTCCATTTTTCTTCAGGACAATAACCATGTTGGATACCCACTCAGCGCAATCAATAGCCCGAATGAACCCGGCTTGATAAAGCTTGGTGATCTCATTGCGAACTGCCAATGCCACCTCGGGTCTAACTTTTCGTGCCTTTTGTTTTATGGGTCTCAGTTTCGAGTCAAGAATGATGTTGTGCTGGACAATTCTAGGATCTAACCCGGGCATATCCGTATAGGACCAAGCGAATGCTTTCATGTTTTCCCTAAGCATGTTTTCGATGTTCTTTGCTAATTGTGGTTGCAGTAATTCGCTCAATTTTAATATTTTGATTTCCTCATTAGGCATGGTAATGGGGGTTTCAGCTAGCAGATCTTCGGTGATATTTCGGCCTCTATGTCAAGGAATTTTGTCATGCCTTCGTAACCGTCTTTTGTTTGTTGTGTTGAGGCTATGACTTCGTTGTCCGTTGGTGAACCTAAGTCAATGAAATTTGTGTTAATGTCTCGTGTAATCTTGCCGTGTGGTCCGTCAATAATCAATGGTGCGATTAGATGCTGGCAATCCATTGTTTTTTGGTTTGTTTTTTGAGTTTGACTGCACACGCGACACGATAATGTAACATGTCTTTGTATTTACTTTTCTATTTTAAGCATAGTGTATTGGAGTGATTAGAAATGAAATGTGAAAAGGAAAACAAAGTACGCACTAGTTTAAGGTCATTTCGAGCCCCGTCGTAAACAAGCAATACTTTGGATAAAGTGGGTAAATTTCTTGGTGGACCGATCATCTCTGATCGTGGCTAGTTTTATGTCATTGCGGACATGTTCTAGTTTAACGTCATTTCAGACTGCATATAGTTTAACTTCGTTTCAGACGAGGAGTATCGTTTGATTTTAATCTTTTTGTCATTTTTAAATATTTTTTGTGTTTTGGGCTTTATCATAGTTTAATGTCATTTCGGACTGAGTGTAGTTTAACGTCGTTTCGGACTTAGAGATGACCTTATTTCAATTTTTTTTATTCTTTTTATTTTTATGTCCTGCGGTGTATCAGCTGGTATGATTTTGTACTCGGCGTCCCCTTCGCTGATCACGTTGAACAGCAATTCAGTCCAGGAGACGTCCGATAGAATGTTTTCGGTATCGGTATTTTCAGGTGCTTCGATGTCCGTCATTGTTTCCGTGTTGGTTTCTTCATGAGGCGATGTGTGTAGAGTGTTAGATGCAGGTGTTTCAGTTTTAGGAGGCTCTTGTCCCGTGTTCGAAGGTTTACCACCCACCAGTTGTGGTTTGTTTGCGTCATTTTTACTAGGCTTGGCGAGTTCAACTTCAGAGCCTTGGTCCCTGTCTGTGTGCGATGCAATAATGGGAGTGACTGCTTCCCCATGTATGAAGATTTCATCACCCTCATAGGGTAGGTGAATTTCTTGATGTATAGGGGAGGAAACAGCTCTCAGTTGGGCCAACCAAGGTCTTCCTAATATTAGGTTGAATCCTGGCATTTCATCGACAACTAGGAAATCAGTGGATGTGGGGAACTGGTCTCCCGCTATGAAATCTAAGGTTATCGTGCCTTTGACTAGTACACGTGACCCGCTGAATGACTTTAAACATGTTGTTGTGGTTCGTTTGATTAAGTCGGTAAGCCCCAGTTGTTCAATGATGGGATATGGTACGATGTTGGTTGCGCCCCATCGTCTACATGGACCCTATGTATTTTGAACTGGTTTATATGTATTTTTATGAACATGGGGACTGTTGTTATTTCCCCTGTGTTTTTGTTCACTTTGATGTTGTCATCCTGGAAGCTCAAGGGTTTCGGAATGACCCCGTGAGATGAGTACATAACAGCATGAATGGCAGGTTCGCTTGGGGGCAAATCCTCGCTGACTGGGATCGACGTGAGCATGCATACTAGAGCTTCCCGATGAGTCTGGGATGTTAGCACCAAGTCATACAAGCTTAAAGAAGTGTTCTTTTGCTTCAACGCTTGGGTGACTTGTGTTAAAGCTGTCGCAAAGTCTCTACTATTAGGGAGGCTCTTATCAGCAATGACTGGGTCCATTGGGCCCAACAGCTTTATTTCGTGTCTCAGCAGCCTATCATTCTTGCTCGTTGTTGTAGTTTTGGCTAGTTCATGTTGTTTTGATGGTTCACCTTGACTACCTGCATTTGACTGATTGTTAGTTGGTGACATAGGTATGGAACTAAGTGGCGTAGGCAACCGTTGGCGCTCTTTCTCCAAGCATTCCCGCGTAAGCCTATCAGCTAGGCGTTCTCGCGTGTGGCGTGGAGGTGGAGCTGGTCTCGGTGCCTCAGGTTACCTTGGGATGTGCACCACATATGGAGATGAGCGAGATTGCGATTGGTCAGTGGGAGGCGTTTGAGCCGAAGGTTGACCAGGGACCCTAATGACGTAGGGGCGAGGTTTGCCCTGCGCCTGTGTGGTGGCAGTTTGAGAATCATTAGGACTTTCAGGTGTCCTAACGATGTACGGAGTTGGTTTCAGTGGAGGTTGGTCCTCCGCTGTTGCGACGGCTAGTGGTACTCGGGCTACGAAAGGAGCAGGCCGAGTGTGAGGGGTTAGTGGCTTTGAGGATGTAGGTACGGCCGAAGGTATACGGACGACATAGGGCTGCTGAGGGGCACGTGGTGGTTGAGGTGTGGGCACAAACACAGCGGGAGGAATCTGCACTACGAATGGCCTATTAGGTGTTTCTTGTTTATGTTGGGGGTAGATGGTGTTAATGTTACGTGCCTTGGAGTCATCATCAAAGTAGATCATGTTAATCATGTATGGGGTCTCTTTGGTGTTCAAGGGATCCTTATACACCCCCATAGCCTGATTCTGCGGTTGGATAGGGTTAGCCTCATCAAAAGTGATTTGTCCATCATCGATCATCCGCTGGATATCCTGCTTCAGGGTGAAGCAGTAATCCGTTCCATGCCCGTTGCGTTGATGGTAGTCGTAGAAGCGATCCATCCTAAAGCCTTTGGGTACGGGTGGCTCATCCGGCATTGCTAAGCTTGGGTTCTGTACGAGTTGGTAGAACTGGTCATGTCTTTGGATGGCCGTAGGGAATAACTGCTTATGTTTCATCAACCCAGCTTTCAGGAGCTGATCAAAGAGCTGGGATGGTTTCATCGGCAGAGGCGTGTATTGAGAGGGTTCTTTCCTCTCGAAATTGTGCATACGGTTTGGTGGGTTCTGTGATGATGATGACTCCGGGGCTGTTGTGGGAGAGGGTTTATAGTAGTTAGTAGGGGTTGCGGGTGGTTTTTTTTGGTGTGTGATGTTCGTTTGTTGGGCTCCTGCTATCGCTGCTATAGTTGTCTTGGCCTTCTCTTTATCCTTTTTAGTATGTTGATTTTTGAAGGACAAGTATGCAGGGTCGTTGCTATTTTGAGCCGCTTCTTCTATGTTTTTAATCTGTACAAACGCTTGGTTAAGATCACGTGCATTAAGGTAGTACAGCTTAGATTTAAAGAAGTCATTAACAGCCCCTTTTAGACTTTTAAGCAGGTAGGTCGGGGAGATTGGCTCATGTAATTCGTTGAGGGCAGCGCTCCACCTCTGAATGAATTTTTGCATAGGTTCAAGCGGTGCTTGCTTGACCTGTATGAGACTGTCCAACGTGGCCTCGGGTTTCAAGTTGTACTTGAACCTGGTCACAAACTGGCGTAATAAATCTTCTAAAGAGAAGATGGAATTCCTCGGTAGGCTGCGGTACCAGTCGAGTGCTCTCCCCGCGAGGGACATGGGGAACAGTCGGAGAATGGAATGAGGCCATGCCTGGAGTAGCGCGCATTCCAATCTGAATGTTATGAGATGGGTGTTGGGGTCCGTCTCCCCATTATAATTGGTTAGCATGGGTAAGGAGACGCCTTTGGATAAGGTTAAGGGTGGGACAGAAGAGCTGATACGGTCATCGTGGTAGAAATCCACTACCTTTAGTTCCCCGTCGATGGCTATTTTAAGGAGTTTTATCTCGTCTTTCAATTCTTGCATTAGTTTTTTAGTGTCTGCCCAATCTTCGGCGCTCGGTGAAGCTACAGGCTAGGGGTGCAGGGCTACATACAAGTTAGATTGTTGGGTTGTGGGTTGAAAGGCCGAAAGCTGGGCGATTGGCGGTTGTGTTTGTGGGAAGTTAACAATGGGCGGCACTGAGTATGGCACATTTTAAGGGAAATGTTGCTGCTGCTGTGGTTGGGGCTGTACCTGGGGAATATTAACCGGTGGAATCGTGTGGGGTGGCACGTGGGGGTGAGAAGGCTAGTGTGATGGCCTACCCATCGCTGGCCATTGCCCGGCCACGTTGTGCGAAGGGGCTCCCGGTTGGGTTACGGCCGTCGAGGGGCCTGCATGCACTTGAACACGCGGGATGTAATGAGCAGATGTGGAGGCCGGGATGACGTGTGGCATCCCTATCACACGGGGTGGTAATGTCACTCCCACGTTAGCGTAAGGGGGTGGTGCTTGTGAGGACGAGCCCGCAGCTGCAGCAGGGATGATTATGAGAGGGAATGTGCTAGGTTGGAGGTTGCTCGGGGGAGGAACATGCATTAGCACTGATGTTTCCTGTGGGGGTGCTTGAGCCTGGGTGAACCTAAGGTGCTGCAGGGACAGGGTTCCCCCTGTATCCAGATGAAAAATGGGGTTAACGTGCGCTTCCGGGCTCAGGGTGTGGTAGGAATCCTCATGCTCAGATTGAGCAGTGAAGTCATCCTCCTCTTCTAATTGGGGCTCTAGCGTATGTTGATCCAACGTGTGGCTCCTTTGCAAGAGGAGCTATGTGACGAGCTCCGAATACTGTTCCGGAACTGGGATTACGTCATATGGGGAAGGGGTGAACTCGTGTCCTCCCCTATAAAAGAGTTCGAATTGCCTCTTTACTTCCATTTCGGCTCGGTCAACAGCCAGGCCAGCTTGTAACTTAATACATATGAAATTATACTGATCCTGGGTGATAATGTTGGAGGCTGGATCTCTCCCCTGAAACCTTAGGGACCGGCGGGGTCCTGCTGTGGGTTGTACTCCCAGGTGTTGCATGATGGGCTATTGAACAGTCATGGTGTTTATGATGTTGATGGCTTGAGTGGTGGCAGCCATAGTGTTGGCGGGATTCATGATAATTGGTTAAGGATACGACAATGTCTAGAGATGTGAAATTAATGTAGTGCACAGCGTGCAGCGTATACGCTTCGGCTCGCAGCGTATACAGCGTATATGTACGTAGTGTGGATAGTCTGTGTAGCCAAGTCTATAGCGTAAATGGCTCAGCGTATATGCTGGACGGCGTATACAGCGTAAGGGCACAGCGTAAACAAAAAACAGGTAATGTAAAACAAAGCTCGGCGTAAACAAGGGTCAGTGTAAACAATGCACAGTGTAAATAAGGCTCAGCGTAAACAATGTACAGCGTGAAAACAATGCTCAGCGTAAAAATGGGGCAGCGTAGAAAAAACAAGGCAGCATATGGTTTTCTGAGTGGGGTTTTTTAAGAGGGAGAGCGTAGATATTGAACGGCATAGACGCTGAACAGTTGGCAAACTGGGTTTTTAGACAGGGCCGTCTAGACGTTGGGAAATGTGTGATGGGTCTCGAACAGGGCAGTGTAAACGCGGATCAGCGTAGACGCTGGGAGCACGTAAGTGGGGTTTTAGGTGGAGGCCCTCCTTCTAGCGCCAATTTCTGTACTGCCTAAAATCGTCGGTCTCCGTCTAGAAGGAAACAGAGACCGTGGGATCGCAGGATGAGGATAGAAGACCCTGCCTTCACCTGAGGACGAGCTGGAATGCACGAAGGCAGAGTACCTTGGGTGGTCTGCACGCAGATCAGACAAGGATTTCCCCGCGCGTACGCAAAGTGCTGTATGCTGGGTTATGCGTAAACAACGTAGCGAGCGTAAACAAGGCGTAAACGGCGTAAAAGAGATGCGAAAAGAGCGTGAGTGTAAACGGGCGTAAACAGAATGTGTGCGCCAAGTTGACGTAAAACTGTAAACAATCTTAAGCAGCAAATGTAACAATGATATTACAGGATGAGAATACAGTGCACTGGTCCAACGCAGTTGTGGCGAGGCACAAGGCGGACGAAAAGCCCCAGTGTATGCAGGGTGACTCAGCTAGTTCGCAAAGCAGGCGGAGCGTAGAGACTGTGTGTACGGTGTATAGGGCTCTCCAGTGTAAGAGGGTTTCAGCTCTTGTGCGCAGCGTAAATGTTCTCTGGTATGCTCCGGGATTTTGCCAAAATGACCTCGGTGAAGTGGAAAATCGGGGTTTTTATACAGGTTGTTACGCTAGACTCGGGTTGGGCAACACGTGGCGCGTTGACCGAGTGCATACACTTTACAAAAATATAATATATTATATTTGTTGGACATATACGCTGTGGGGCGGGCGTATACGCCGGGCGTATACGATGAATGAGGCGGGCGTGTGAACTTGGGTGGAGATGCTGGATGCTGGGCGTATACGCTATGGATTTGAGCATACACGCTGGGCGTATATGCTGATAGATGCCGACTTGCTTCAATTCTTGCTCTTCGGTGTTGTCTTCATTCTGTCTTTGGAGATTCCGTGCCGGGCGTAAACGTTTACCGTACCCGTCGAGCGTATAGGTGAAGTGTGCACACTGGGCGTGCGAGTTGCTGGTGGGCGTATACGCTAGGGATTCGAGCGTCTATGCTGGAGGGCGTATACGCTATTGGTTCAAGTGTCTACGCTGGGCGTTTACACTGACCCTGCACACTTGGTGAAAATGAAGCCTTTTGACCTCCAAATGTAGCCGTAGTTGTCTGTGGGTCCCAAGGATCTGCCTCTTGCTAGGGAAGTACAAGGCTCGGAATTTTGTGGTGTTTCAAGAAGAAATATTGCAAATATTGCTTTTGTGAATATTTCTTTTAAGAAATAAATCTAATAGCTCCACATAATTTTTATTCTCATTTTAATTTTTTAAAATAAAATTTATTATTTATATATATTTTTTATGACTATTGAGGGTCTAGTAATTTTATGAACTAGGTGATGGTAAAAAGGCAATACAATAGTAGACATTGGTGGTAGTAAAAAGATAATAATTTATCTTCATTTTCCCCGTATAAAATTTGCTGTGATGGCTTAAAATACTAGGTTCGGATGTGAAGGCGTCAGGCCTGGAACTGCCGGTAAATAATTTCAAATTATCTTGCCCTACAAAAAAAATGTTATTAACCGCCACCGCGGAAGAAGGCTCTGCCGATGCATCCGGCATCGTCGTTGTGTGGTGTTCAGTTGCTGGAGAGCCAACGGTGTGGGTGCATCTACAATCACCATCTATCTCTAGCAGAGAATAGACACCTTCCTTCTCCTTGGGAGCGCTCAATATTTTCTGCCTATAATCGCCCATAACCGCAGGCATAGGTGTAGGCACGGTAGAAAAAAAATCTGGACCTCTAGCTTGGTTTCCCGCACTGCTGATCCGCACAGCATGGCTACCAATGCGGCACTTAGGGCACTGAAATACCAGCAATGTAGCAAGTGCAGCAACGTTTGCGGCATCAATGATGTTGCCGCCATGCATCATTGTCCGCAACCTAGTTGTCGGCACGTAGTGTTGAAGAATGATGCCCTTTCTTAAAACTTACTCACGCATCCGTTACCGAGTGTTGCGTCCACCGCATTTGTTTTAGCCCTATTTCATTTATTGGATTTTGCTACAACCTGTTACTTCACGAAACCTATTAAACTACTTACTGTTACATGCCCTGGCCATGAAATTGGGATTCACAAATGTTATGGTTACAGATTCATCATTTATCAGTATGTCAGAACAGAGAAACTGAACCTTGCGCGGCAAGCATTTGATGAAATTCCCAAGCGGAATATGAGGTTATCCCTGGTGGTTCTTAACATTTTTTATCGGCAAGCATAGCTTTCATAATTTCATTTTTTGGTTGTTGTATTGGTAAGAACCACAACGCTGCTTTTAGAGTAAGCATATCGTCTTTCCAGCTTCCAGAAAATGTTTCTCTAATGCCTTAACTATGCCACATTATAACACAAGATGCGCCTCTGTTTCTAAAATTATTTGTCATGGTACACAGCTTCTTCTTGCTACAGGATTAGGATCAAATATCGGTATCTCTGTTCATTGGTTTCAATTTGAATCTGGCCTGGCCTACCTGAAAATCAGGACCGATTCTATCTCCGTTAATATTTATCGTCAATATGCTTGTCGACCAAGCCATGTATATTTCCACGTCCACCACCGCCGCTGAACCATTTCTGAGCCTGTAACTAGTTGAATTAAACCCTTTCCCAATAAACATCACATAATATGCCGAAATATTGCACTCTTTGGTCGATGTATAAGGTTAAAAAAGAATAAAATATGTGTTCATCACCGTATAACTCATATGAATCTTTATATATATTTTTATTCTCTTTTTCTTCCTTTTAAAATAGACTGAAAATCCTGTTCCATGAAATGGCTTAAAATGTGCCAACATCTCTGCCCCCTTAAAAGCTTAAAGAAACTTGTGTAACCACATTTCAAGCTGAAACATACTAAAATTTTCATTGGCTTTTTACAACTGAATAAAAATATTTTTTGAGGAAAATTCCCATTTAACATAAGGTGTGATGGGACAAAAACCTCATTCCTAATCAAAATCAAACTGTACATAACAAACTGTACATTATCAAGTCCTTCATGAACTATTCTTGGGATGGAAACTGAATTGTGAGGGTTACCCTAATGGGAATCCTCATCTCCCTAACTATTTCATAGGAAATTTCTGATGTGATGAAGGCAGTTTTGTTGTTTTTTGGCTTGGTGGAGCTCTCATCTTGATCTACTGGAGTTTTCTCTTCAGCACTTTTCTCATTTTCTTTTTCAAATGAGTCCCTCTATTCTTTTCCATTATGTCCTTCATTATCCTCTCGGGAGACAAAAGCTTCTCCCCATCCCCATGATGACTCTTTATTAGTTGGTTGCGCTTGTCCTTTTTCTTCTTCTTTGGAGCAATCTTGATATCACCCCCAAACATTGGACTCTATATCCAAACCTCTAGTGAGAAAAGAAAATTCATCGGACAACCAAGCCATAAAAGGACACTCTTTTGGAGCTCCACAAGATCTAGCCTTTAGGTAAGCCCTCAATACATGCTCAGGGCAACATCCCATCACATATGGAATAAAAGGCTTTCTCATTGCTCTCTCAAACTCCATTAGCTCTCTCTAACTTCCACTACTCAACTTGAATTGAAAGATGAAATTTTAGGCAACTTATCCCTCTTTATATAGATGCTAAAAATTTGAAATTCTTCCAAACACGTTTCCTTCTTTTTAGGCATTCCAACCATTTGTCACAATCCTCACCAAGTAGTGGATGAATCACCCTCTCCACTTGTCACAATTGTAGAATTCCACTTTTTTTACTTGTAGGCTTCCACTTGCCTCACTTGAAGGAAAACTATTTTCTAATTTAAATAAAGCATAATTAAACATATTAATTGATACTATATTCCTAGTAATATTTACCTAATAGTATATACATATATTATTTATGTAATGACATCTTCAAGCTGTATGCAATTGTCCCAAATAATGTTTTACATGCAAAACATTATATGGAAATTGCAATTTCATGCCATCCAAAGTTGATAATCTGTAAGTATCCTCTGACAATTTCTTTGTAATTTGAAAGGGAAAAATCCATGTTGGGGTAAACTTATTTGGTTTCTTCATATTCCATAATAGGACAAGGTCCCCTATCTTGAAAGTTCTTTTCAAAGCTTTCCTATCAAACCATCTTTTAACTTGAGAGGTATTTTGTAACAAATTATCCCTTGCTTTATCTATTTTAGCTTCTCTTTTAATAAGAAAAGTCATGAAACTTCTATCTTCATCAATTTTTTCACTATATCTTTGTACAAATTTAGAAGCTGAGCTTACAATCTTGTTTGTAATTCTTGCTGGCAAACCATAGACTAAGTTATATGGTGATGTCCTAATAGCTTTCTTGAATTTGATTCGATCTGACCATCATGTGGATTGTAGATAATCAATCCAATTTCCTGAATTCCCATCCAACGATTTCCTGATATAAGTGATAAGCTTTTTATTGGTGGATTCTGCTAGGCCATTTCCTTGAGGATAATAATTTGATGAAGAAAATAAGAAAATGGATTTTCCAAATGCCCATCTGATAAACTCTTCGGATTTGAAGGTGGGTCCATTTTCTGACACTAACACTTCGGGTAGACCAAATCTACTTAGAATGTGGTCTTCTAGAAACTTAATCACATCTAATGCTGAACTTTCTCTTAGAGCCTTTGCTTCAGACCATTTAGTGAAATAATCAGTAGCTGTGAGAATAAACTTGTGTCCAGCTCTTGAAGGAGTAATTGTACCAATAAAATCCAAACCCCATTGCTGAAATGTTCTATCTGCAACTACTGGCTTTAAAGGGGCTCTAGCCCTTTTAATCTTGGGCCCATGAATTTGACATTTATAGCATTTTTGAATCTTTGAACTAATGTCTTTATACATGAAAGGCCAGTAATATCCATATCGAAGTATATGTTGTATAGTCGATTTAGGGAATTCATAAAATAAATTCAAAAGGTCATGAAATTGTTTCAAAATGAAACTAATTTGATCATTATGAACACATTCCAATAAAACTCCCTGAAAATATTTTCTATATAATATTCCATCTATAATAACGAATCTTCGTGCTCTTTTGAAGAAAGCTCTCTTTTGACTTGCGGTTAAATTATTTGAGATTTTCCTTGTACTAAGAAATTTGAGAATTTCATCATACCAATTCTCTTCATGAGTATCAAGTGTACATACATCACTTTCTCAGGCAATTAACTTGGCTAGTCCCATTCCCTTAATTGCCTTGCATATTTCCAATGAAAATCTAAAACTTTGCAACTTTATAAGTCATTTTCCTCTTTTCAATCCAATCTCATTTTGGGATAGGAATCGTTTGACTGCAAGTTCAATTAGCATAATGTGAACTAATGAACGTTCCAAATAATATTTAAAATGCTGAAGTTCTTTGATGACTGCGAAAGCTTATTTCTCTAAGTCTAAATAATTTAACTTTAAACCTTTCAACTGATACCCAAAATGTCCAACAAGTTCATCTTGACCTTCACTATCCTTTTGTGTTAAAACAACAATAATAGAATCATTTGAAGCAAAAGAATATAACCAAAAATCTTCTTTAAGCCTAGGCTTTACCAAATATGGAGCCTCTTGTATAGCCTTTTTGATTTCTGATAAAGCTTTCTCTGACTCCAGTGTTTTCTCTACTTGAACATCCTTTTTTAGCATATGCATCAAAGGTTTGATAATTTCAGTAAACCCGAGGATGAACTTTTTCACAAAGTTTATCTTCCCAAAGAAAGATCTAAGAGATTTCTTACTTGTGGGATGCTCAATATTCTGTACTGCTTGGATTTGAGAATTTTCTATAGCAATTCCTTTTTGACATATCACATGGCCTAATAAGCTTCCAGATTTAACCCTGAAGATACACTTCTTAGGATTTAATGAAATACCAAACTCACGACATCTGTCGAAAACTTACTTGAGATGATTAATATGATCTTCTTTTTTCTTTGAGAATATTGTAATATCATCCAAATAAACCACCACAAATTTGCCTAATAAATCCTTGAATGCTAAATCCATTGCTCTTTGAAAAGTAGCTCCAGCATTTGACAATCCAAATGGCATTCTTTGGTAGGCAAAAGTTCCCCATTTGGTGATAAATGATGTTTTGTATCTATCATTCTTATCTACCACGATTTGATTATAACCTGAGAAACCATCTAAGAAAGAATATACTTGACAACCTGAGACTTTAATCAGCATCTCATCAATTCTTGGAAGTGGATACTTATCCTTTTTTGAAGCATCATTTAGATTTCTAAAGTCTACACAAAGCCTTATATCACCATTTTTCTTTCTCACTGGAACAAGGTTAGCAAGCCATGTTGAATATCGTACTGGATATATGATTCGTGCTTGTAACAACTTCTTGATTTCGGCTTCCATAGCTGGTTCAAATGATGGATTAAATTTCCTTTGTTTTTGCTTGACTATTTTGCAACCTTCTATTAAAGGAATCTTATGTGTCATCACATCTTGCCTAAAAGCTTTAAGATCATCATAAGACCAAGCAAAATTGTCCAAATTATTTCTTAGACATGTTAACAAGTTTTGCTTGAAACTCGAATCTCTTTCCTTTGTAACATTCAACATCTTTGGCATCTTGTCTAATCCAAAATTCACTACCTCGAAAGCTTGACTATCTGGGTTTTGTATATCCTTTCCAGTAAGTAAATTTTTCTTGAACTCATGTTCCAAGTCAATCATCCTTTTTGGAATGAAATTAGCTTTGGAATTTGATGACGTTTCAGGTATCACTTGACCCTCAAATTCTTGTTTGTTTTTCATAAATCTTAGTACTTGATCATCATCTTCAAATACTTGTAAATGTCTTATATTATCTGGTACTGATGGCTGATGTTCTTCTTCAATCATGACATCTTTGTAACTTTCTAATAATTGCATATCCAATGTTGAAGCTGCCTTTGCCAAATCATCTGCTATAAGATTCTCTGCTCTGTTTATATGCTCTATTTGGCAATGTTGAAACTGATCTAACATCTTACAAGCAAGTTGCTTATAAGGTCTTAAGAATGAGCTCTTTACGACACAGTTACCTTTTACTTGTTCACAGACTAATCTTGAGTCTCCTTTTATAATGATTTCTTTGATCTTTTTGTCTAGAGCTATTCTCATACCAATACATAAAGCTTCATACTCAGCCTTGTTGTTAGTACAAGGAAAAGATAGATGAATTGCTTTGAGAATTTCAGGTGAATCATTCTTGAATATAACTATTCCAACTCCTGCACCTTTTGAATTACATGAACCATCAAAGTATAACTCCCATTTATCCTCTTGCTTTGATTGTTCTTTTTCAGGACTATAACTTTCTTGGAGTGTACAAATTTTGTTTTCAACACCTCCTTTTTCAACCATTTTACTTCTTCCATTTGAAGTAATGTTATCAATCATCATAGGTTCACTATAGATGTATATCTGATTTGGTTCTCCTTTCCAAGGTAACCACATGTGAGAATAATCTGTTGATATGTAACCTGAGAAATTCTTGCTCCAACTTCTACTCAATAAGAGACTATGTGAATCTGGTATATCTGCCACTTGAATAGTTACTCTACTTCTGATGCGAGGTTCAGAAGCAATTTCCAATAGAACACTTGGTAATTGACCCACAATCTTCACTCTACTTTTATCCACTTGAACAATCTTTCTATTTGATTTTTCAGGAATCAAACCAAGTTTCTTACATATAGACAATGGCATTATAGTAGACGTAGCTCCAGAATCAACCAAACAATTGTGTAAGAATTTATCCTTTAATTTCATTGTCAAAAGGAAAGGAGGAGCTTCCTTATCATATGAAGTCTTTAATTTCTCATCATTACTAGACACATAACTTAACTCTGATTCTCTAGCTCTCCTTTTACCTTTAATGAATTCTAAAGCCTTTCTTTGCTGATCTCCTATTTGAAGCAACTGATAGAGGCTAATATTGGCCTTGACATGTTTAAGGTCTTCTATCAAATCATATTCTCCATCACCAATGAAGCTTGATCTCTTTATCCATTTATTAAAAGACTGATTTGGAGTGCTTTGCTCCACTTGATTGTCTTTACCTTTATTCTTATCCTTTCTACTTGGCTCAAAAGCTTTTCTCTTAGTAGATGGATCAGTAATAACATTTGGGGGTCTAGAAGTAGTTAGTCTTTCCTTAGATCGAAGACTATATCCATTTTCCTCATTGTTATTACATTCTTCATCTGAAGACATATCTTCTTCAGAACTTGATAGAGAAGAAGTATCACTAGATCCATTGCTAGAAGATTTACTTGCATAGTGAACACTAGATAACTCATTATCAGATTCAATATCAAGAAAGTTGGACATAATAAGATCACTTTCATCCTCATCTTCTACTAACTTAGTGTCTTGATGTTTATGCTTTCTATTTTTCCTTTCTTCCTTGATATTAACTCTTGCCAATGCTTTTTCAAGCTTCACTATTTTGTTAGACATATCTCTCATTAATTGTCCTTTTTCAGATCCTACTCTTTCATGTTCTTGCTCTTTCTTAACATGAGATGGACCTGGTAAAGCTTTAAATTGAGCAAAATCTTGCATAGGAATCATAACTCTTTCTTCTCTTTTTTGAATTGCAATATTTTCTTCAGGATTCAAGTTCAACTATTTTTCTAACTGTATAGCTTCACTAAAGTAGTCATTTAGTGTAGTTAAGTTTGGAGTTCTCCTTAACCAAATTGAAATGTTGGGGTTGACAGCCTTAAGATAAGTTTCTTTAAGCATTTCTTCTGATGGCCTATACTATCTTTGAAAGAGTCCACAAATTCGTTGAAACCTGAAGTTAAAATCTCTAATTGACTCTTTAACTCCTTGCTTAGCTTGTATCAGCCCACAGTATAGTTGTTGTTGTTGATCTAATTGATTACCAAACTGGGCTAAGAAAATATTCTTCATGTCATCCCAACTTGTAATACTATTACTTGGTAAGTTCGAATACCAAATCTGAGCCATATCCTTTAAATTTGATACAAACAACCTACAAGCTTGATCTTGATGTTGAATATTTGCATGAGCTAAAGCTAA
This sequence comes from Gnetum montanum, assembly GCA_015680685.1. Taxonomy (NCBI): domain Eukaryota; kingdom Viridiplantae; phylum Streptophyta; class Gnetopsida; order Gnetales; family Gnetaceae; genus Gnetum; species Gnetum montanum. The sequence continues at coordinate 127,841 of MNCI01027357.1, forward strand.
CTCAAACATGTGAATATATTCTTAAGCTAAATAAGCTTTTCTAGGAATGAAAGGCTCAGGCAAATATTTGTAAACTACCTTAGGAATATCATTGTAATTTTGAAATCCTAATGGTGTAACTCTTTGCCAAGGATTTGCCATCCTATTCTTTTGAGTAGTTGAACTTTTAGACTTTCTAGATCTTCTCTTATAAATTGATAAACCAAATATAATGGGTGATCTTCTTGATCTTCTAGTTTTCACTCCACTACTTGTTCCCAATTCAAAATCTTTTTTTCGTTCCTCTTCTGATGAAGAATCAGTCTTAAAATCAAGAATATCTTTTGAAACTTTGAAATTTTCCAAACTATCAATCTTCTTGGTCATGAACTGAAAATAGTACTTAACTTCTTAAGAATTTATAGTAGCAAAGAATGGTTGATATGATAAAATTATAAGGCTTATGAACCTAAAGGCTAAACTTTCAGCCCTCCTTCTAGCACCAAAAGAACTATTGGCGACCGTTTGAGACGCAACTGCCAACAAGTGTCCTTGAACAGGATTTAGGTGCTTGCTGGTCTCTGGCAGCACCAAGGCCCAAATACCTCCAAATAGACTCAATAGTTAATGTGAGTATGTATGTGTGATGTTGCGACGTGCAGTTGTGAAAAATGAAACGATTGTGTTATGTGTAAACTATAGATGACTTATCTTAAAGAGATTCAGCCAACTTTGCCAAGTACTGTGAGTTGTTGCGAGTTCCTATTTCGTTTGATTACCTCGTCTACGCAGTCCTTATAATACCTACTTGTAACAAATAAAATTTTGTGAAAACATTTGAGCACAACTCTACGAATCTACTTCTAATTTTCCCTAGAGAAAGAGATAGTTCCACAAGAAAACTAGAAATAGAGCAAGATTCAATTGAAATAGACAGAAAAGAAAGCAGATTTGTGTAGACCTCAAATATTTAAACAAGGCAAAATGACACAAGTAAACACTTCGCAATAAAGCTATCCCAAATTCAATATCTATGAATTGTTCAAACTTC
>MNCI01027357.1:129756-148327 GCA_015680685.1 Gnetum montanum
TTTTTTATGACTATTGAGGGTCTAGTAATTTTATGAACTAGGTGATGGTAAAAAGGTAATACAATAGTAGACATTGGTGGTAGTAAAAAGATAATAATTTATCTTCATTTGCCCCATATAAAATTTGTTGTGATGGCTTAAAATACTAGGTCTGGATGTGAAGGCGCCAGGCCTAGAACTGTCGGTAAATAATTTCAGATTATCTCGCCCTGCAAAAAAAAATGTTATTAACCACCACCGCGGAAGAAGGCTCTGCCGCTGCATCCGGCATCGTCATTGTGTGGTGTTCAATTGCTAGAGAGCCAACGGTATGGGTGCTTCTGCAATCACCATCTATCTCTAGCAAAAAATAGACACCTTCCTTCTCATTGGGAGTGCTCAGTATTTTCTGCCTATAATTGCCCATAACCGCAGGCACAGGTGTAGGCACGGTAGAAACAAAATTTGGACCTCTAGCTTGGTTTCCCGCACTGCTGATCCGCACAGCATGGCTACCAATGCGGCACTTAGGGCACTGAAATACCAGCAACGTAGCAAGTGCAGCAATGTTCTTGGCGTCAATGATGTTACTGCCATGCGTCATTGTCCACAACACAGTTGCTGACACATATTGTTGAAGAATGATGCCCTTTCTTAAAACTTACTCATGCATCCGTTACCGAGTGTTGCGTCCACCACCTGCATTGTAGCCCTATTTCGTTTATTGGATTTTGCTGCAACCTGTTACTTCACAAAACCTATTAAACTGCTTATTGTTACATGCCCTGGCCATGAAATTGGGGTTCACAAATGTTATGGTTACAGATTCATCATTTATCAGTATGTCAGAATAGAGAAACTGAACCTTGCGCAGCAAGCATTTGAAAAAATTCCCAAGTGGAATATGAGGTTATCCCTGGTGGTTCTTGACATTTTTTATCAACAAGCATAGCTTTCATAATTTCATTTTTTGGTTGTTGTATTGGTAAGAACCACAACACTGCTTTTAGAGTAAGCATACCGTCTTTCCAGCTTCCAGAAAATGTTTCTCCAATGCCTGAACTATGCCACATTATAACACAAGATGCGCCTCTATTTCTGAAATTATTTGTCATGGTACACAACTTCTTCTTGCTACAGGATTAGGATCAAATATCGGTATCTCTATTCATTGGTTTCAATTTGGATCTGGCCTGGCCTGCGTGAAAATCAGGACCCATTCTATCTCTGTTAATATTTATCGTCAATATGCTTGTCGACCAAGCCATGTATATTTCCACGTCCACCACGACCGCTGAACCATTTCTAAGCCCGTAACTAGTTGAATTAAACCCTTTCCCAATAAGCATCGCATAATATGCTGAAATATTGCACTCTTTGGTCGATGTATAAGGTTAAAAAAGAATAAAATATGTGTTTCATCACCGTATAACTCATATGAATCTTTATATATATTTTTATTCTCTTTTTCTTCCTTTTAAAATAGACTAAAACTCCTATTCCATGAAATGGCTTAAAATGTGCCAATAGGTAGCTGTGCAGAAGGTGGAGGAGTAGGTGCAAGAACAGAAGGTGTATGAGGATAGTAGGTGGCATCTTGGACAACATCCCTTAGGATGTTCATACTGGAAAACATCACATCCACCATCATCATTTGAATTTCTATCTGTAGCCATCTCTATTATAGCCATTTTACCTTTACCCATAGATATGGCACATTCAACTTCCGTATGCTCAGGGCGCTCATGCTCATCACTTTGCTTATTGGACTCTTCAATAATTTTTAAAATAACTTAAAACCTATTGTTCATGGAGTCCCATAATTGTTCAACCTTAGTCATAATTTTTTATTGTAATTTTTGGAATGGCAAGGTTTTCTGATTAACCACCTCATCTCTAGTGAATTCATCCTCACTATTACAAAATCAAATCCCTTTTTTCTGAATAGAAGGATCCCTATTGTATTCTTCTACACTTTCACATTTTCTTAGTTCTCCCTCCTCCTTGGCTACCTACTTAATTAATTTTTTGAATCTCCCTTGGGCATAGAGGCTGATGGTTTTCCTATTTTTAAACCACAACCCGTCTATGATATGGCGAAGCTGATCAAGCTAAGAGTATCCACGATTGGGGCACCTATGCAATAAAGAGTAGTATCGTCCAATAGCAACATCCAAGGGCTCATGATTCCCTTGTTTCCACCTTTAAATTTGTTTTCTTAGATTGGATGCTTGGGAGTACATTTGATATTTTTCATTGAATAATTCCAACATCATACTGCATTGCCTAATTGATTTTGGTTCCAGGCATCAGTACCAATTTTCTGCTTCCTTTGTGAGTGTCCTTGGAAATAATTTCAACTTTTACCATTCATTCTAAATTTTCTATGAGGCACATGCATCTTGGAAGGCCTAAAGATGATTTTGTGGATCAACATCATATCCTCTCTTGAACTAAGGGATGTTGTTCATATTCATCCTCTTTATTCTGCTTTCCATCACATGCCTTATTGGAATCCTCATAGCCTTTGCAATATTCAACACACCTTGAGTAGTAAGTATAGGTTCATCAAGGTCATGATGGTGGTGCCTATGATGTTCCCTACTAGCCCTTCTTCCTTGATGATGGGCCTCTTTGGATTACCCACATCTTCAGTCACAACTATCTCGATAGTCCCTTTTATTGTTTTGGTCGCGTCGGTCACCTCCATCATAGTTATTTCTTCTGCAGCCATGATCTGAACCAGATGAAGAAGATGATGATGATAATGAAGGGAAAGAAGAAGGAAAACTTGCTTCGTGCTAATGCCTATCACCCTTCCTTTGATGCTCGTGACCACGATCGTGATCATGATCTCCTTTATCCTCCTTTTCTTGACCTACTTCTCCAAATTCATTTTTTTCATTGGATACATTTTTTCCAAATCCTAGATTATGGATTGTGGATTGTACATTCTGGTTGAGGGCTCCTTAAACAAAGTCAAAGAAAGGATAATCACTAAATAAGTGGTCACCTTCATTAATTGGGCCATGCAAAGGTGGAAAGATGTTTGACCCCTTGCCCTTCACAAGCTCATGTTAGTCCTCCAACTAATGATCCCTTAATTTTTGTGCTTCAGTGGGATGATAATCTCTTGAGTTAGGATCTTGCATCTCATATTCTCTATGAAGATGTTAAAGCTCATGTTGTGCTAGCATTACTTGAAGCATTACTAGAACAAATCAATTAGGTGGCAACACAATGTTACCTTCCATATCACACCACTGCATTCATTCATCTTGATGCAAGATGAAGGTAAAGTCTAGTACATACTCATCAGGGTGAGCATATACCACTCAGTATTGTTAAGGCACTTGAATTGCCCTAGGTAGAGATGGGCTCCTATGAGAAGAAGACATTTTGTGTTAATAAATAGTGTGTCGTTGAAATTTAATATTTTTGTTTTTGTAGGATTTAACTCTTAAGGTTCGAACAACAAAGTTACTAAGTTTCATTGGGTTTAGATAGCACACGAAGAACTACAATCCCTAGCAATGATGCCAATGATGAGTGGCAAGGTACCCCTACACCCAACCATACGAATCACAAGCATTCATGTGTAATCTGGTCAAATTCTGCAGACTATAATACTAAGTACACTAGAGCTAAATAGTGTGTATGTGTTGTTCGTTCGTTCTCTTCCCATTCCCACTTGTGGAATGCAATTGTATGGTTAAGTGTGACTAAGGCATAAGATTTTTATTATTTTGTGTTTTTATGGAATTACTCACCTAGAACAAGAATAAAAGTAAGAGTGATTATAAGTAAGAGCGATTAATTGCTAAGTAAACTATAGTCTAATCTAGCCTAACACAAGTAACCGTTCCCACTTCTCGAACATATCTTAAGCTTTGTGCAAACACTGCTAGGCTATCAAACACTAGTTATTTCTGAGCTACCAAGTGTCACACGTATGCTCGAAGGGGTCGTGCTTGTGTATCTTAATAAGTGTCTTGATTAATCAAAATTGACTACTACATAAATAAAATTAATGTATATTTCATGAAATATAAATGCATAGGAAAGAAAGTCTCAAGTGTTGTAAGGAATGGATCAAAGAGTTTGTATTTATTGCCAACACAATGGTGTGTTCAGGTACATCAATGCTTGAATAAAGATCCATTCACACTTAGATCTCCTATTACGGGCACTTGGAAAATATTCTAACTCTCAAATGAAAAAACTGCAATAGTTTCACTACTTGACTGTCAAAAACTTACTCCCAATTGTACACTTAAGCAATGTATTTATAGACCCGAGAGTAACCCTACGATATTGAATGTATGATATTGCATCTTAGGCTGTGATATCGTGTACCTGATATCATGTACCCGATATCATAACCACCCTAATGTCGGAGCATTGAAAAACATGATTTATCAAGCCCCAAGGTACTACTAGTGATGAGCAATGAGGTACCCATATGCCCAATGATACAAATCACAAGAATTCATGCATGATTTGGTGAATTTCATGGATGGAACTAGTTGTGGTAACTAGATCATTAGGCTTTAATCGAAATTCACTCTCTTCCCACTTGGACTAGTGGTAGCTTTATCACATATGGTTTAGTCCAAAGTGAGGCATATGATGTTGTCTACTTCTACACTGCTCCTAATGATGATAAAGAGATAAATTAAATAAGCTAATAAATAGTGGAAAATAAGATCTAAACTAGCCTAGCTAGCTTAACACAAGTACCTGTTCCACTTTCCTAGACACATCCTGAACACATATAGTGATGCTGGGCTACCAAACATTAAGCATTACTAGGTTACCAAACACTATATGTATGCTTGAAGTGGTCGTGCTTGTGTCTAGCAACAACTAGAAATTAATTGCTTAATTTCAATGCATTAAAGTAAAGTACATGAAAATAAAGTGCATTAAAGAAAATATTAAACTATTCTCAGTGCTACAAGCATTGTCAAAAGAGTTCATTTTTATTCCCATCACACTATTATGCTCAAGTAAATCAGTGTTCGAACAAATATCTGTACACACTCAAACTCTTGCTATGGGCATTCAAAAAATATGCTAACTCTAGAGAAAACAAACTGCAAGAGCTTTGCTACTTTAACTGAAAAACTATAATAAAATTAACTAGAAATTATGAGCCTGAGCACTATATTTATAGGCTAGCATATATCCTACAACATTGGATATTCAACATTGCATCTTGGCTCTAACGTCAGATACCCAACATTGGAGTAGATTTTAACATGATTCATCATACCCCCATGATTGAATGAAAACTCATCCTCAAGTGATGAAGAGGAGGAACAAGTTCCTTACAAAATATTGGATAGTTATGGGATTATTGACTGACATCAAACTTACTCAGATGAAATAAACAGACTTTGAGTGCCCAAATGTATGGAGCTACAATCTTTAAAAAATTGGATGTTCATGATAAGAGAAGTGAACCATGGATAAAACTAACATCCAATGCCTCTTAGTAGCTAAAGAGTGAGAGAGAAGATCCCATGATCATGAACGATCCTCATTGTGTGATACTATCACATCATCCTTAGTGAAGATAGTCCACTTCCAGTCCATGCTTCCCACTATAATCAGAACAAAATCATGAATTAATACACAATGTGTAACACATAGTTGTTAAATACCTTGTCTCATCAATGGTACACTCAGCTAGGTTGTGATTATGGTAGATTGATTCCTTTAGTAGTGTTAGTAAAAGGGTTGATGAATAGGATAAAATAGATAAGTGGTCCATTTAATTTGAAAAAGTTCTGCACAAGAATATATTTGAAGAGAGTGTAAGAATTCACAACAATAAAAAGGAAGATTCACTAAAAATTTTTGTGAAGATGTGCCCAATTGGATGCCACTGACGAAGTAAACAAAAGAATTTGATTGTAAGAGTATCTAAGGGTAAAGAACTTAACTAACCCAACCAAAACATATGCAAGTGGGTCCTTCCCAAAGTAGTCATAAACCTTTTATGCCCTTGCATAACTTCAAAACAAAAATTTTGTGGGCTCTATGGATGATTAATGGTTATGGAAGGTTAAGTACAAAAACTTGGAAGCAACTACCTAAGAATTTTGAAACATTAAACCAAGACATCAAACCAGAACATGAAATGAGCAGTGAGGTGAGACATGAAAAACATGGATAGATGAGAGAGTGTGAAATGGAGTTCCTAATTAAGATCACATGAACTCCCTTGTGGATATTATGGTTAAATGACTTGATAATATCCATCATTAATCCATACCAAAACCAACCACATTCAGTGGCATCGCATCATCATCCTAAGTCCAATCCATCCTCATGAGACACAAGAGTGCTCTCACAAAACAATCACCATTCTTTATTAGATAAGAAAAGAGAAATAGGAAGTAAGGAAGAACCTTAGTTAGAAGAGACCTTAAAGCATGGGTAACATGTCTTTCTAGTCCCATAACTAGTGCTTGTTTTTATTTTCTTTTCTTTTCTTTTCTTTTCTTTTCTTTTCTTTTTTTCTTTTTTTTTTTTGGAAATGGAAACCACATCATGCAAAGACTTATGGATTTATTTTGTCTAAGGGTTATTCTTTGAATTCCCATCATTTTTTAATTATTTATTTATTTATTTATTTTTGTGGTGGGAACCACACCATGTAAAGGCTTATTCAACTTCCTTTATTGGTCTACATGGAATGGTAAGAAGCCCATGAAAACACACATGCACCCAAGCAAACAGAAAGGCACAAAGAATATTGAATCCCCTTGAAGTCACACCCTATTCAACCCTTTGAATCCTTGCTAATTTCAGAAACTACCAAAGTCACAAAGTTGTTAAAGTTTTGTTGATGAAAAAGGGATTGCACATTTCCAGAACAAGAAAAACCATGGAGTTTGTAGATGGGTGGATTCTATGTACTCATTGCATGTTGCATAAAAAATAAAAGATGTCCTAATCATCCATAATGAAATTCAAAGCCAAAATCTAGACACCAACAATCAAATAAAAAAATAGTACATACCACCATCAAGTAATGCATTACCATTGCACCTGGCACTTATTAACAAAAAGTTAGAAAATCACACCAAAATAAAATAAAATAAAGTGTAAAATTTTTAAGAAATAGTAAATGTACTAATGATGATGTAAAAAAAAATTAGAAAAGATTAATAACATGAAAACAAGAAGATGTAAAATAAAGAATGTGTAAAACAAAAAGTTATAAAATAAAAAATGTGTAAAACAAAAAGTTGAAAAACACTTAAGAATCTTGAAGATTAGAATGGGGGTGATCCCCACAACTAAACATTTCACCGTGACAAAGATTAATAAGTAGATAAATAATATCCATGCATGTATGCCTTAGCCACTAGGTGTCTATTTGCGATGTGATGGTTAGGTAGAAAAATTGTTGGTCACACACTTGATGGTTAAATGTATGGTGGATCAAGGCATGAGGTGTGTTAACATTATGGATGTTTGGCCCACAATTGAACCCTTGATCATGATATGTTATGCATGGATTTATTTGTCTCCACACACTGTTAGATTCATTGTTTGGATTTGGGATTGAAGTACTAATGGATGGTGGCCCTTGTATATGATTAGAGGATGTTGGTTAAGATAAGGAAGATGGTGCACCAGATTAGCATTGTGCTAGCTCAAATGATATGGTGGATTCATGATTGATCTACTTTGGTCTATGACCTTTCCTCTAGAAGGGATGTTTCCTACATTGTGGTTGATACCCACTAGTATCAGCATGTTTATGCACATTTGCGGCATAAGTGACATTCGTTTGTTGATATTGTGGTGCAAAACCTTCCTATGTTGCTAGTGGTGGCATATAATGAGGTGGAGAATGAAAATATCAAGGGTAGGATGGATTGTAAGAGGTGCGAGGTGGTGATCCTTTAGGGGATGTTATGGGTTGTTGGTATTCAGGAGAGTAGTAGTGGTGATTTGAACTAGAGGATGTAGAACAAGTTGGAGAAATAGGATGTTGAACATAATATCCATGCGATTTCAGCTAGTAGGAAGGACAGGGTTAATTTGGTGGTGGCCTCCCTCATGACTATGGTTGTTTCCACTGTGGTTGATGACCATGTTAAGGCTAGTAATACGTCCCCCAAGGATGGTACCATTAGTTGTGGGACTTTCTATAATTACCTTGTGGGAGAGGAAATCTCCCAAGCATGTGCTTTTGCACAAACGTTACATTTAAGGCACCTACCTAACACTCCTGTCGATGTAACAAGACAAGGAAATAGCCCTTTTTATGGTCATATATGCAAATGTCACATCCATTATATTCATCTATGGCTGAGTCTATGGCCTCACTTTCTTAGCCATTTTCTCCATTTTCCAAAAAATGTTCCTAGTTATTTCTTAGTTCTATATCCTTTGGTTTTTGTGATCTTGTGGCTTATTTTGCATGATTCTCTCCTCAACCATCTTAATGAGAGTTGTAACATTTTCATATATCCATTTGGACATCCTATTAAGCTTTTCTTTGAGTTCATCAATAGAGTCTAGTATTAGCAAGGTTTGTTGTAGGATCACCTTATCAAGAGTGGTTTCATTCTCCTTACCATAGATTTGGACCTCCTTCTATTGAAGAATTTGAGTCCCATTGATATTTCTCAACATTCTCTCATTTTCATATCTCTTCCTCTTCTTTTGCCACATGCTCGGTTAGCTCTTTGATCTAATGGGCTTGGAGGTTCTATAATTGCCCTAGGGCATACATCCCAAGGGTCTCTCATGTTTCATTACAAAGTCCATCTATGATGTGGAAAATTTGCCTTTCCTAGGAGAAACCATCACCTAGGCATCTATTTAGTAAGTCATAGGATCTATCTAAGGCCATATCCAAGGTTTCATGTTGTTCTGACTTCCACTCTTAAATCTATCTCCTCAAATTGATCACTCTTGCATAGGTTTGGTATTTCTCATTGAATAGCTCCAGCATTGTGAACCATTATCAAATTGAATTTGGACTCAACAATCTATACCACATTTTGGTTCTATCAATTAGTATCCTAGGAAAGAGCTTAAGCTTTTTCCACCTACATTTAATGTTGTAGAAAGTGCAGGGATCATGGAAGGCTTGTAAATGATGTTGCGAATCTAAATCATAGCCTCTTGCAAATTTAGGAATATTATTCATGTCAAGCTTAGATAGGCAAGTCTTTTTGCAATGCTTGTGAGATATCTTTACTACCTCTATGATCTGTATTAGGCTCTTAGTGGAAAACAAGGGTTTGTCGTCATCAAATAGGTTGTGAGAAAAATTTCCATCTCTATTTGTTTGATTGTGATGATGTTATCTATGTTCATAATGATGTCTTTGACTTTTTCCATGGGTTTGATTCCAATTTTTAGTTCAACACTTTAGTGGAGCTCTATCTCTATACCTATGTTCATCTTCATCAGAACTAGACATTGAAGGAACAGGGGAAGATGAGGAACTGGAAGGATTTCCATGGCTTCTATGGTGTTCTTTGAGGTTCCTTGATTTATCATTTCTAGCTCTCAAGGACGTCTTAGGCCTTGATGCCTCCCCTAGTTCAAGACTTATGTCATCTCCTCTAAGATTATTTGCCTTAGGTGAATGTAGTCATCGAGTGTCATCAATGTGATCATGATCATAAGAAATCCCTACATAAGGTTGGTCACTCCAAGTTTCTTCATCGTATATCTTGTTAGTTCTCTAATGAATGTGTTTGCTATAAAATGCATTTTCACTTCCATGTGAGCAAGACATTTTGTTTGGTTTATGGTGTGTGTGAGTTAATATTTTCTAAAAGATATATCATTAAGACTTTTACATCGATTGTGTATAATATAACTAATCCAGAAAACTAGCACCATCCCCAGAAATGATGCCAATGATGAGTAGTGAGGTACCCATATGCCCAACCATATGAATCACAAGTGTTCATGCATGATCTAGTCAAATTCCATGGATGAAACTAGTTGTGGTATCTAGATCATTAGGCTTTGATCGTAGTTTGCTATCTTCCCACTTGGACTAGTGGTAGCTTTATCATGTATGGCTTAGTCCAAAGTGAGGCATATGATGTTGTCTAATTCTATGCTACTCCTAATGATGATAAAGAGATAAATTAACTAAGCTAATGAATAGTGGAAAATAAGATCTAAACTAGCCTAGCTAGCCTAACACAAGTACTTGTCTCACTTTCCTAGACACATCCTAAACACATATAGTGTTGTTTAGCTACCAAACATTCAACATTTCTGGGTTACCAAATACTATATGTATGTTTGAAGTAGTTATGCTTCTGTTCATTAACAACTAGAAATTAATTTCTTAATTTAAATGCATTAAAGTAAAGTGCATGAAAGTAAAGTGCATTGTAGGAAACATTAATCTATTCTTAGTGCTACAAGGATTATCAAAAGAGTTCATTTTTATTCCCATCACATTGCTACTCTCAGGTACATCAATGTTCAAACAAGGATCTATACACACTCGGACTCCTACTTTGGACACTTAGAAAATATTCTAACTTTGGAAAAAAAATTTGCAAGAACTTCGCTACTTTGACTAAAAAACTATATGAAAACTAATTGCAAATTGTGATCTTAAGAGCTATATTTATAGGCTAGCATATATCTTGCTACATTGGATATCCAACATTGTATCTTGGCTTCGACATCAAATACTCGATGTCAAGGCTCCAACATCAAATACCTAATGCTAGAGTAGATGAAAACATGATTCATCAACTAGAATGAAATGAGATTGACTCTTGAACCAAATTCATAGAGAGCTAGACAACAATCCTTTTTACTAATCTAAATCTTCATCATGGGATTGCTAGGATCTAGTCACTTTTCAAGAAAACATTGTTCTTTAACTACTTGTGCTACCACCATAGATAGAGAGATGGTGACAACATCACCACTAGGGGCCATCATGTTATTCCTACTAGACATAGCAATGGAACTCATTCCTAAGGTAGATATTACTATATAATTATGGTCAAGGATGTTTCTTAAGATGTCATGAGTATGAACTTCCAATTTTCTTGAGGTATTTTCCTCTCCATAATATGGATAGGGGGATATAGACCCAATTATACAATTCTGATGTCTATGTTTGTAGTAAAATTTCCTACTACAGGACCTCAAATGTTTTTCCATAGCCAAATCACTAATCATTGGTAATATTCCCTAGATGCATGGTAGAAGTAAGTTCAATAACATAGGTAACATTACATGATTAATCCTACCTTGATTTTGGTTGGCTAGGCATCTAACCTTGCATATGATCCAAAAGTAGAAGCTACTACTGCTATTATTGCTAGGAAGCTTAATTAGTAGGATTACTAGAAACTAGCAAGTACTAATAAGGTATCATTATTGGGGTTTAATAAGTACATACTTCTACATCATATTATGAAGGATTAGCATAGATACCATATATTATTGCATTGGAATGAGAATATTTCATGGAGCAACATCCTAAGGATTTTGAGTTTGCCACTACTAGTATTGCTAGATGGGCTATGGATAATAACCACTGGGATAGTATGCACAACCAAGGTAGGAAGTCCTCCTAATTTACCTCTTTATGAACCTAGGATTAAAGGTATCTTAGATCACTCCATCTTACCAATCATGTAAGCCATGACTAGGCAACATTGAGAATCATGAGAGTCTATTAAATATTCTCAAGGATCCTCATTATCTAAAAAGTATGTGGAAGCCTCATTCAAATCTTCTAGAATGCTCTTAGAGTAAGAGAGCTTCTCTTTACCCTTTTCATCCTACCTTTTTCTTCATTCCCTTAGTGTAATCACCCTAGTTTCACCCTCAACTACCTTACCCTCAATGTTCATGAGAGTTGTGATCATCTTCTCATTCATTGCATCCCATACTTAGTCCACATTCTTCTCATTCAAGTATATTAAGGCTTTGCTTGTTCTAAAGTAATCTTGTGCTAGAGCCTCAACTACTATAGGACATTCAGTAATACCTTTAATGCTTTTGACCTCCCTCCTACATGTTGAATCATGATTATGCTCCTTAGTTGATTAATGCTTTCGACATTCACCTTCATGCGAGCAATGGTATTTAAGAGTACTTTAATTTGGGCCATGAACTTTTTATGCATCTAGCCCATTGCATACATATCCATGCTCTCTCTTGATGCATTAACTACTCACACTGGCTAAAATCATGATTCAGATAGTGGTGAGTAGTTTTCATGTACCTCTCCATGGTGATGTCAAGAGATTCATGAACTTTTTACCTTCATCCAATCATTTCCTTCTAGATATCCGAGATTCAGACATAAGTATAAAATTATAGATAAAAGACCTTGACCATATCTATCCATTTTTTTAATTAGTCAAGAAGGAAAATATTTATACCAAGTTTTTTCATGTTTAGTGAGGGTGTGGGGAAATAACTGTAACTTCTACTAATCACTTCCTATTCCTTGAAGATAGCAAGTTTTGTCAAAGGCTTACACATGAAGGTAGGCATCACCATTGGCATACCCTCTATATGTTGGTACATCAACCTTGTTAATTTATTTTATCCTACTATCATAAACATGCTTTCTAGGAATATGTACAACTTCTATCAACTTGTGATAATCACCCCAATCAAATAAAGGGGAATCATTATTGTCACCGACAAGTCCAAGCAAATGTAAGTGCTAGAACCTAGAAAGAAGATCATCATGTTGAGCTACACTTAGTGTGAAGTTACCTAACCAAGGGCCTTGATTGTGGGTTGTTCCTTTGTCTTTCTTATCTACTTTGGCCTTTTTCTCCCCATTTGAATGGTTAAATGAAAGGCTACACCTAGCCTTTTCTTCTACCATTTAATCCTAATGATCTTGTGTGTACAATGGCTCATAATCATTGAACATGGATTCATGAGTCTTATATGTCATACATGCATTATCCAACATCATATTAATCAAGACATTAATAAGATCATTTAATGTAACCTCAACCAGATCCTTGGAGAACTAGCCATAAGCATTTCTACACCTACCCTACTTATCTTGATGATAAGACAACATAACCAATGGAAGGGTCTTATCCTTTGAGTGTCCAAAAGTGATGAAAGATATTCTCCTTCTTGGCGTTCTACCAAAGATCTTAGGCCAACTCTTAGTGCTATCTACCACTTTATTCATGAACACAACAACCTACACACACATAACTAAAACACACACTATATTTGAATAAATATTAAAATCAAGAATGTATAAGTATTTTTAGATAATTCACCAATTCCCTCCCTAGCAACAATGCTAATGATAGGGATCTAGCTAATTTTGGACCACTGAGATATATCATACAAATCATAATGTGATCAAGTCATAAGCTTAGAGGATGATGTTGAGTGGGTTACCAAAAACACTTATGTATGTCATTGCATTTAATAACTATGAAAGATATTATAGTACATATGATATATATGGTATAAGAGAAAATCTGTGTTACCATAGTGTGAGGTTGAGAAAATATTTATGATTTTATGTTTTATACTTATTATGGTTTCTATCTTTACAAGAAAAAAACAATAATAATAATAAATATACACATGCATCACAATCCCACAAGGAGACAAAGACAATGCTCTCACATGCATGCACACACATGTCATAATCCCTCAAGGAATAAGTGCAATACAATATACAAAAACATAAGAAAATAGCCCTTAGTCACAACCTCCATGGCTCAACATCAAGTCATACAGTTATGACCTCCTTGGATAAGGTTAAATCATTGTAGCTCATGACAATGAGAAAATGAATAAATATTTTTATGGTTTTAATATTTTATAATTTTTTTGATATTTTAATGTTTAAGGCATCAATAGTGCAAAACTCAGGAAAAATCATAAGCTTTATTTACTACACAAACATTGGACTCTACATTGACCAAATAGTTCTAGACTACATAAGCATGATAGCACTTTGACAAAGCTTAATAGTACTTGTAAAAGTAATGATTTAAAACACATACAAAATAGGGAGGGAGTCACTTACCCAAGGGAGAAAGATCTCTTCACACGAAATCAGGTTCCAAAATCCCAAATGAAATTCTTGGAACTAAGTTTGTTTTATATGGAGCTTATACTATGTATTTATAGTTTTTACAGCCTAATGGCAGGGATTCACTAGCACTCAAGCATCAAGCAAAATACACCCAAGGTGGTAGGAGATGCAAAGTTCCCAAACTAGAGCAACAAAAGGATGTGTCATTGTGGTGGCACAAGGAAGAAAACATACCCCTGCTACCATACTCTACCCTTGTTTTTCTAAATGAAAGCTCAAAGGCAAAAACATGCTCCAAATCTATGACTAGGAACTAGAAAGTAATGATGCATACTTTTAAGATAGAAACCTTAGGTGCATGAGACACATCCCAAATCCAAGGCTTACAATTGACATAAAAATGCCACTAGATGACTAATGAATATCAATGTGTCACATTGATGAACCCCTGTTGACATGGCCTCGTTGACAGGACCTCATTTACATGGTATTACCTTGTCGATGGAACCATGTTGATGTAGCGTTTGCTACGTCTATGGGGTCCCATCAACATAGTATTGTAGAAAAAACTATAAACATAAGATCCTAGCCATGTTTATTGGGGATTAATTCATAGTAGTTGTAGAGCTCTTGTAGTTTTTTCGTTTGAAAGTTAGAATATTTTCACAAGTGCCTACAGCAGGAGTCATTGAGTGTACAGATCTTTATTTGAGCACTATTGTACCTGAACCACACCAGTGTGTATAGCAATAAAGATGAGCTTCTTGATAAACCTTGTAGCATTTTAGATAGTTTAAATGTTTTATTCTTGGAATTAATGTTTTTAGTTATTTTTTCAATGTTTCTCAATAATTAAGATAATTAAGTGATTAAGCAAGATATGCTAAAAAGGTTAAATACATAAGTACAACCACTTCGAACATAAACACATATTTGCTTGGTAATCTCAGTAGTGTTATTGCTTGGTGCAGCCAGTAGTGTAGTGCTTGGTAACCCAATAGTGGATACATGGGTTTAAGACATGTATGGAAAGTGGCATCGGATGCTTATATTAGGACTAGTTAGAGAATAGTTACTTAGTTAAACTCTTAATAGGTTAGGCATCCAAAATCTTCAAGAAGAACATATTATGCATGACTATGACTACTGGGACTATCGTCCCACTAACACACAACATAGGTGAGATTCGCATCAAGAGAAGCATCATGAGGCTGTGAAGGTAAAATGGTTCACTAATCCCTTATTCATATTGAACAAAGATGACAATAAAGATCCTCCCTCTGAGGGCTCTGAACATGACAATTCTCACCCTTGTTATTGACGATGGGGCTATGACCTTGAACCTACAGTCTGCAATCAACAATCTATGTTTAGGAAAAGATGGCAATTAGGATAAGGGATCGGCTAAACATCAAGATAATTTCCCTCTTCATTTGCATCCTCTTCTTCCTCTTCTTTTGATTCTAAAAGATACCACAAAAGAAATAACCATGATGGAGATGCTCAATGAGACAAAAATATTAATCACCAAGCCCATAATGAATGAAGGGGTAATTGAGGACATCATTGGTTACTTGAAGCATGCTTAATATTACAAAAGTAGTAAATATCCCAACTAGGAATGTGAAAGATAGTAGAATCAAGCACTTAGACATGAAAAATATTCCAAGATTTGAGGGGAGATATAACTCTAATTCACAGACACACCTACAAGCTTTCCATGATGTCTATGCTTATAGAACATTGAGAATGATTAGCAAAAACTCAAGCTCCTCCCCAAGACACTCATTAAGGAAGCAAAAAGCTAGTACCAGTCTTTAGAGCTGAAATCTATCCACTGATGGAGTACAATGCTCAAGCTATTCAATGGTAAATACCAAACATACTCTAGAGTGTCCAATTTGAGAAAGCAAATCTAAGGCTAGAAATAGGAAATACATGAACCCTTAGATGCCACCATAAGTAGATATTATTCTCTCTTACACTGATGCCATGGCCATGGTTATTCTTAGAGGGAACAACTCTACCACATCATAGATGGGCTCAAAGCAAAAACCAAAAGAACACTTGTGGTTTATGCCCAAGGGAGACTATCCGAACTAAGAATTCATCATATCCAAAGGCTAATAGAGTAGGTAGCAAAAGAAGAAGGTGAGTTGCAAAAAATGAAAAGTGTAGAAGAATATAATAGGAGCCCTTCCATTAGGAACATGAAGGTTTGATTCTATGACAAGGAGGAGTCACTACTTGACAAAGTGGTGAATAAGAAAGCCTTGCATATCCAAAAATATATTTCCAATATTTTCATAAAGGTAGATAAATTATGGGACTCTTTGAATGAAAAATTATAAACTGCTATGAAGATTGTTGAAGCATCCTAAGAGCATAATAGTGATCATAATCGCAGCAGGTAGAAAGAAGCTTAACATGTTTACCAAAGAGGTAAGGGCAAAGTTGTTGTAGTAGAAGAAGTTATGAAGACAAATTCTGATGATGAAGATGGATGTGACATTTATCAATATGAACATCCAAAGGAATGTTGCCCTGTGGTGTTACACTTACAAGAGTCTAGGGTGTACACACTAAATCCATGACTAACAAGAAGGTAAGCACCCAAAAGATTGCCTTATCCTCAAGGTAATCCAAGATAGTTCCACCAACAACAACAAGCTTACTATCCAAGTGGAGCTCCATCACAACCATACGAAAATTATCAATAGTGGCACCAACCACAATTGTGGAGAATGCCACTACCAAGATAGTAGTACCCTTACAGGTAATCAGATCCATATAGGTACTATGTTCAACAATCCATTTCTCCATAAAGCTCTACAAGTCATGCATCATTCCAACATCACTATTTCCCTCCAAAGTACCATCAAACTCATTTACCATCTACTCAAGGAAAGCACCCATATCCATATCACCCTCCACATCTATCTGCACACATCCTTCTACCCTCTACCCAATTGCTTCCTACTCCATCTATGCAAGGTGAAATTCCCCCATAGCTATAACAACAAAATGCTATGAGGGCTATACATTCACAACCAGCCTTCCAAATAAGTGGTTTAGAAAATCATTCTAGAAAACAACCATTTTTCAGCCCAACAGTCCTCCCAAACCCTCATAGCCTAATGTGGCTAGTTATCCTACATCTCCAACACCCTCATCCTCTACATCAAACATGTTCGAGCATCCTTCAAAGCAAACACTACATCGAATCCACACTGTGATGTTAACTCATGTTTCTTCCAATTAGGTCAAGGTTGGAAACCTTCCCATGAAAAGATCTAACCCAAGAAGTCCTCTTATTTACCTGCAAATCATTGGACATGGACCATGCAAGGCTCTTCTTGATTCTAGTTCTTGTGTCATTCTCATCTTTCATGATATGTACAAAGCCTACAATGTACCACCTCTCAAGAAGAGCAACATCTATTTAGAATTGGCCAACTAGTCAATCATTGTCCCTTTGGGACTAGTGGAGGACATTGTGACCACAATTTATGGGTGGTCCTATTCTACTAATTTTCTAGTGATCAAGGTAGAGAACTATAAAGGTGACTTTCCCATCATTATAGAAAGGGCTTGGTTAAGCATGATTGATGCAAGAATGGACATAAGGGACCTCCCCTTAGAAATATCTAAGGAGAATGAATTTGGAGAAGTAGAGAAGAAGTCTATTACATGCATCACATACAGTGATAAAGGGTGCAATTGCATGTAGAAAATATAGTTCATTAAAAGTACATTCATCAAAGCATGCAATTAGTGTGCACAAGAAACAAATATCTAAAGGTGTCTGTATGTAGCAACCACTAAACAAGAGGGTACCCAATGGCTAATAGCTAACTTTGATAGTAGCACATTATGAATGGAACTAACTAAGAACCTAACATGTACTTATGCCAAAGGCATGGATAAACTTGGACAAGTTCATCACCAACTCTCTGATGATGAAGATGATGATACCTATTGGGAAGAGTTGGAAATCCCTAATAATTTTAAGGAGGAGCCCCTAGAATTAAAAACTCTACCAACCGGCATGCAATATGCATTTTTAAATAATGGCAAGCTAGTTATAATCAATGCAAATCTTACTCCCTAACAAAAAGACAAGTTATTGCAAGTGGTCAATAAATGGCCAATGGCCTTTGATTCATCATATCTTGAACTGACTAGAATCAATCCAAGGATATTCCAGCATCACATCTATACCAACCTAGCCATGAAACCAACAAGGGAGCCATAAAGGTGACTAAACCCCAAGTTAAAGTAGATCATCAAGGAGGAAATAGAACAACTCGTAAAGATGGGGTTCATCTATCCCATCGCAAATAGTAAGTGGATTAGCCCACTTATAATTATGCCAAACAAAGGTGGCAAGTGGTAGGTCTACATTGACTTTAGGCTATTGAACATGGCAACACTTGAAGATCATTTTCCATTGCCATTTGTGGACCAAGTGTTGGACACCATTTGTAGGCATTGCTATTATAGCTTCTTGGATGATTATAGTGGCTATAACCAAAT